>SNQJ01S0053638.1:52541-77117 GCA_010110895.2 Picea sitchensis
CCCACTTCTAATTTCTCCATTAAATTTATTATTTAAATAATTGATTTTGTATTCACTTTGAATTATAGTGCAGTCATCACTTCACTTTATTATTTACCATTAAAAACTCTTAAACCACTTTGACTACTTTGACCTTTTGGGGCTTCTAGATGACATATGAGGGTCCTCCAACTTCGTAAGGCCATAATTCTCAAACCATGAGGAGTTATGTGACGTTCCACATACCACCAAAAATGGAATGACATGTAATATCCATATAGAATAGTATTACTTGAAAATATATCAAAACTCATACCATTATCCATCAAACAAACTTGGGTTCTCCAAATTCTCATGGCCATAACTCTCTAACCGTGAGGAGTTATGTGACATTCCACATACCACTGAAAATGGAATGACAAACACTATCAATCTAGGATAGTTTCACTAAAAAATTCACTGGCATTCATATGATTATTCCACAAATAAGCATGGGTTCTCTAACCATAATTCTAGGATAACTCAATCCGCAAAGAGTCTTCCCGTGAGGGCTTTCACCATAAGGGGACCACTTTGGAGTTCATCCATTTCTACTTATTATCAACCATGATAAGAAAATAATGAGTCATCTTTACATCAAACAATATTGGGTCCATTACCCAACCTTTGTGCTATGGGGCTTTCTTCAAGGGTTAACATCAATGAAAACCAACCTTAATCAACAATATGGCTACGAGTGTTGTTTTGTTGACAACCCCAACTGTTTGATGACCTTAGCTAAGATGAGGTTCTTCTGGCTTCCATTATCAACAATGAAATGAAACGGGGTCCCCTTCACCCACATATGTGAATGGAAGAGGTGCTCCCCCTCTTCAGGATCTACTGGTTCTTCTGGTTGAATTGTTGTGGTCATGACAGTAGCAGTGGGGTCTGCGTCGATGATCTGCCCGTTTTCAATATTTTTTGGATCGAATTCTTAATCAAGGTTTAGCTCCGTGTCTTTGACCTCGACCACCAATGACTGTTTCAAGCGACATTCATCGGTGTTGTGTCAATGTATTTTATGGAATTCACACCACTTCCTAGTGTCATTATCCATCTTTCCATTACCCTTCTTGTCCTATGTATTGGACTGGTTGTCTAGAGAATGTTGGTTAGGGTCGTCTTTACCATGCTTTGGTTGTTGCAGATTTGCAAACCCAAATTCCAATTTGTTTTGGTGCCTAAATTTCTTCTCGATTTTGACAACATATCGATAGACAATTCCCAATGATGAGATGTTTAAGAAATCCATTTCGGTTTGGATGTACCTATGTATATCCCCACAGTATTTCAGAACCAGATGTTGCTCAGAGTCTTTGATACCCAACTTGGTGTGCAAGGGATGGAAAGTATTTGTGAACTCTGAAACTCTTTGGCTCTTCTCTTGTCGCAGTGTTGTCCATCTCATGTACCGATCTTCATAGTTTTCAACAGGATATTACTGTTCTTTGACCGCATCCACAAAAAAATCCCAAGTGGGATCGACCCCATATATTCCAGATTCCTCTGTGGAACTTCTCTCCTAGTAAGTTTCCCACCAATGTTTGACATGGGGGAGATCCTTGAGTAGTGCAAAGGTGATCTTTTCCCTGTCGAAAATTTTTTGAACAAAGAAATAACCTGCTAATAGATTTAACCATTTTTGTAGGGCATCCACATCTATGTGAGCTTCAAATATGGGAATATCAAAATTAACTTGTACCTTGAAGGGAGAGGTTCCTCCAAAATGGACGCTTTATAAATATGCGCATGTTGCTATCAACAGGTATTGGAGGATGTGTGAAAAATTCTCCATCATTTCATCCCTCTGTTGCACAAGAGCTTTCATAAGCAACAAGTTAATATAATCTTCTGCTCCATCATTTTTATTTTCTGCCACCATCAAGGGTTTCTTAGGCATGTGAGAGTGATTGTCTGAAAGAGAGACAAGCTCGATACACAACTGGCTATACTCAGACCTCGTCAGCGACATGCACTGAAAAACGATCAAGAGCAACCTTCTCTGATACTACTGATCAAGAATATTTTCGGAAGGAAATGAAAGCAAAGATGTTACAATGAAATACTCATGAAAATTGCCAGAAATAGAGAAATACAACAATACTTGATTTCTATTAATGAAATATTTGTAAAGAGACTGTAAAAATACAGAGTGTAAGACTCACTAGAATGTTGGCAGCTTTATCTTTGAGAAGAGATGTGACGACTATGCTTATTCCCAAGAAGAGGATTATAATGAGGATTTGAAGGCATTTTTATGATAAACGTGAATGCCAAAACCCTAGACATCCAAAAACCTAACCCTAGGAGATGAAATGCCAAAAGTCATGTGGGCCCTGTTTGGGTAAGTTAGTACATTAACTTCTCAGGGTCATAACATTTTCATACGATCTCTGTTTTAGGCGCGTGATAGCTCGTTAGAAATGTATTTTTGGTAACTAAACGTTATGCCTTCAAACTATAACTCCATCTACTGTTTGACTGTGGCATGCCAAAAAAACAGAATTTACGGACTCGAAACGTCCCTGGAAGTACAGAAAGATGTGCTGACATGAAAACATAAAAAATAAGTCAATTGGATTAAGTGGGAGGCCACTAATATCCACCTAAAATATGTGTAGGGCTTCAGCTAGCCCCAAAAGTGTAGAACCCACAATTACAAAGAAGTTACATAAGAACATGCTGAACTAAAAACTGACAAGAGGAGCCAGTTGGAATAGGTGGGTAGCCACCAATATTCCCCTAGATCAATCCTCCCCCTTTAGGAAGCAATGGTATCCATTGTGTTGAGTGCTAATGGAAGAGGGGAAATCATTTTATGAATCTGAATCTTGGTGAGTTGTGTACCTTGTTGGAGAAGTTGTGTTGCTTGGTTTGTGGAAGACTGTCACAAGCCTGTTGTTTGCGGAGTTGAATCAGTTCCACCAACCAGTTGTCTCTGGTTTTGACGAGGCATTGTGTAGGCACCATTGTAGGTGAAGAAACAATATCTTTGTTGGCACACAGGGGCAGACCCAGGGTTCAACGCTTCAACAATGCACCAACAAAACCCTAACTACTAGCCCTTTCAACAACACATGCGAAGAAGATGAAGTCTCACGCGAGGTAGAGGTAGGGGTGGTTGCAGGACTCCAGTGTCTACAACCTTAGTTGGGACACAGATCCATGATTACAATACTCTAACAAAGAACTTAGTAGATGTCATTCATTAGTACTTATCCTTTTTCTACAATGAAGATAAACCCTAATTACAATGTAACCCAGTATTCAACAAGATCCAACACATTTAATCACTTAGCATCAAGAAACAAATTAGATTTGACATTATTTGCATTACTGAGCACTAAGCTATTATATCATATGCTTCTAACATTCATAAAGATAACAAAACTAAGCATAAATCACATCAAAGGCACAAAGCAATAATCAAAATGCACAAAGCAACCATAACATAGGATATATGTGGTTCACCCTCAGCCTGGGGCTATGTCCACCAACTCTTCATTTTCTTTATTATATTCTATCAATCATATACATGCATAGAGCCATAAGGTCCCACTCTGCATAGGACAAGAGATCTGCGCACACCTCACCAGATCCTCCTTCCCCGAGCTAGGTTACAACACAAGGCCTTTAGACAATCTCTTACAGTCACTTGCACTTAGCCTTGCAAGTTTCATACAGTATGCACAAAGCATGTACAACTATCACTTGCACTTAACACATCATCATACAGATGCCTATTTTGTCTGTCTCCTCTTACATCGCCTAGACATCTATTTATACATTGCAAAATGGGCCTAAACATGGGTAAACCCATGGGACGACATCCCCATACCCGTTACATAAGACCAAAACCAAAAAAACACCCTAAAAAGGGGTCTAGATCCCGTGATCTCTGCTTCGACTTGCGCTTCAATTTTGATAGTCTGTCAAAGTCCCAAAATAGGTCAAACCTAACCAATGATCTCCAAGACTTGGTCAAGGGCCAATAGACCCCCAACACTCACCTGTGACTTGTCTCGAGTCACTCTGATCTGAGTAGCTCTGCTTCAAAAGACTCGAGCCTGGCTCGAGCTGCTTCGACCTACTACTGCACCAAGGCCTCCTGCTCGACGAACTCCTAAGGACCTGCCTCCTTCACAGGTCCCTCTAAGAGTTGTTCAACTAAAGTGACTACTTGTTCCAGCTCTGCTCTTCGTCCTTCAATCTCCTCAAATAGTTGGCAAGCTGCATCCTGGACTGGCTGGAGCCTCTGAGTTACTTCCATGACTTTGCTCTGTATGGTATGGACCTGTTGTTGAGCACTGCATTGTTCCTGATATATTTTCATTCTTTCAATTGCTGACAGGAGCTTTAGCTGTGCCTATACTGTCGCTGCTTGTTGCTTTGCTTCCTAGAGCTGTGACTCCAGTGTCCTCAATTCAGGGTCCTTAGTAAGTCACTCATAAGTCTGCGCACTTCTACTGCTAAGCTTTTGACATTCCAAAGCTAAGGCCTTGATTCTCTCAATTGTGCTCCGAGTAGTTGCTTCTCTTTGATCTCGCACGTCCTGCAGAATACTTGGTATTGTTTGTAGCTCTAGATCTGCTATTCTCTGTTGAAGCTGTTGGATGGATTCAACAAGCTATGCTACTTGATGCTCCATTGGGTCTTCCTCCTTTTTCTCTAAGCCTGTCATAGAGTGAAGTGCTCTGTTGATTGCTTCTTTTACTCCAACCTGCTCCACGAGCAATTTTTCTTTCTCTTGTTGGATCTGCGCATTCTCCTCTTCAAACTTTGCTTGGAGGGAAACCTTCTCCTACTGCACAACCCTGCGTTGCTCTATTACTTCCTCTTGTGCTTGCTTTAGTGCCACTGTGGCCTATTCTGTTTCTTTCTGTGCGCGACGAAGGCAAGATTTAGTTGCATCGGTTAGTCTGCAGAGTTAGGTAGGCTCATCTCCCAACTCTGTTTCTTCTGATGGAGGGGGCATAGTGGACACTACCTGGCTGGAGTGAAGGGCTTGTTGTACCCCTCGCAGTTATGCTTCAATTTTATCATACATGGTCTCTTTCTTAGCTTCATTTCTCTGCAAAAGATCTTCTGAGGTATCCGATACAACTACGATGATGAAGTCGAATTCATCGAGCATGAGCACAGTATGCAACTTGGTCTTACTAGCTTTTGACTTCTTCCACGATGTGGGTTTTGTGGGAGAAACCTTTCTTTTTTGAGATGGCTTTGTGTCATCAGGGGGATTCTATGGCGGTGTTACTTCGCCTTGGTTCTGTTGATCTTCTTGTCCATTGTTCTCTTCTTTATCTACTTTGTCATCACCTCCTCCTCCAAGTGAGTCTAAAGCAGTTTCTTCTGATGTACTGTTCAACTGCTGGACTTCTTCTGTCTTCTTCCTTCTGCTAGTTCCAGGTGTATCATGCCCTTCATGAGTGATCATCGAGCTTCTGATTAGTTCAAGATCAGACAGTTCTGCCGGGTCAACAGGGATAAGGAGCTTTGCAGGCCACTCCTTAGTTATTTCTTCTAAGTCCTCTTCTGTACTCTTGTAATAAATCTATAGTACTTCTCTGTGTTCATCTCCGTGCGCAGTGATGTAGATAAAATGTATGTCTTCGTGGAACTTCAAAAATGACCTGAACCTGTGTAGGGTGTTCGATGTTATACGAGGGGAAACTTAAATATCCCTCTTTAACTGCAGGTAGTTGGTGTGGAACACCACATTTGATTTCCATTGTTTTCCCATATTGCTTGAATACCATAGTGAAGTGAACTTCACGGCTAAGGGTTTAGATGGTTCTAATTCAGGAAAGGTCGCACCTTCTAGCATCTCCCAAGCTATGAATGCGATGATGATCAAAAACCAAATAAAATGGAACTCATAGCCCTGATACTGAGCTTCGCAACAGTCTTGGTATAACTAGTTCACTAAGTAGTTTTCCCAGTTCATCTGTAGCCCCTCCACGCATTTTCCTATGAGGTCAACAACAAAACCTGTGACCTGCGTGGGTATGTTCTTCCGAACTAGCTTACCAACAATCAACTAGCAAGCAAGGCACACTGCGCCATTTTGGATGGAGACTACCTTGTAGCCTTGCTTCCCCTTCTCTACATCGTCGTATGTATCTTTAATCTTCTACGCTAGGGCACGGTTTTCAACCTTCCCTGGGTAGAAGTCTTGCGGGTCCGGTCCCTGCATGCTCAATCCATTGATCCAATGAATCAATACTAGATCGACGATGATGTGTATATCTAGCCACAAATAACCACCATGGAATCTCGACAACAGGAGATTAACACATGCGTTAACCTCATGGTGCCTTCCAAAATGGGGTATTTTCATTACATTCAGGATGGTGGACTGCGCGAGGTCCATAGTCCATGGTTGGGGGATTATCATCGACTTCTTCCCCTTTGTCCTAGTCAAATACCTATGAGGAGAGAGCATGCTAAAGTTCTTGTGATCCCCTAGGTTAAAGTCCCTGATATTTAATGTCATGATATTATCTGGATGAGGCTTGCCTATGCGTATCCCCTTTGGGAGGTACGCAGTAACCAAGGTGTAATTGAAGTCCCTGGGGACACTGTCATGATTCATCGTTCCATCCAGAGGTGGGATGTAGTCGGGCAGGATGGAAGGGATTAACTTCACGTTTTCCAAGTCATCTCAATGCTTGGTTCTTTTCTCATCTGTGACTCGGGATGGTCCGGATCTGAAAGCAATCGACAGGGAGGCTTGCACTCCTCACGTCGATGAAGCTTGAACTCTTGTAGACATCACTTTCTCTGCCATTAGATCGATTAAAATTTCCTCTATTGACTTTTTCACAGCGCTGAGCTCGTCCGACATGCACGCTAGAGATCAGATATCTCAAGCTAATGAACAATTTATCAATTCAATAGAATGGATGGCAAGGTATCGATAAGAACAACACAGTAACAATGAGTTCTGTTGTTGGCTCAAATGAAATTCACGAAAGTGTGCTCGGCGCAACAATCGACGTGATAAGTAGACAACGATGTAACAGATCCTTCCAACGGAAAAGAAGCCTTCATCAATGCAGTTCTGTCCGTTACGGCATGGTCCCAATGGTCCGATGGCGAGATTTCCGATCATAACTGTTGTTCTAACCGTTCAGGAAAATCAATCTAATGGTTATAATTCCTTCAACGGTCATATCGCTCCACCATGGAGAAGTCCCAATCTGAGTTTCTCTGATATTCCGGTGAAGTTCGAATTCTGGAGACCTTCCTTCTGCGAATTCTTCTCTGGAACTTCCCGTAATTTCTCCAACTTTGGTTTCTTCTTGCCGAGATTTCTAGCCTTCTTCCCTTTGATCTGTGTTACTGGATTCCTTTTCCCATTCTGATTTTTATCTCCTCTTGGGATAGTAACTTCGTGCTGTTGATGGTATTTCGTAGGGTTCAAGGCCAATACTTCTTCTCTGTTTGGAGTAGGCGCTCTACTCTTGTGTATAGATAGGTGTTTTAGGTCTTCTTGTGTTCTTTCAACTTCGACAGCCAGATTTTTGGTCCTTAGTAGCTTCGACTAGTTTTCTTGTTCTTCCAGTAAGTGTGCTATTCTCTTAGCCATGAAGTCCCTTAGTTCTTTCTTTTTTCTATTCTAGATCTTCCTCTTCTTATTTTCTTTGGATCCGATCTTTCTCAATCCAAGTTTTTCCTAGCAACATAGCAAATGGAGCGTTGTTCTCAATAAATTTAACAACCTCAAATTCTTCTTCTGTCGAAGTGCCATGAGCATTCATAGATGTCTGGGTAAGTCTTCCACATAGGGTTATCAACTTTCCTCTAAATAATCCTGTTTCTCCCAATGAAGGAATCATAACAGGCTTTCCTAAAGTTTCCTAAGTACTTTCTATCATGACATTCACCTGTGTTTCTTCATCCAGAACATAGTCTATGTTGAAGTCTCCTATTCTTGTTTCGATGCACTCTTTCTCTTTGAAGATCTCTGATAAGTTGATATCTCTATGGTCATTCATGGTTTCTTTCATTTGTATTAATACAGTCTCTGATTCTTTCTGGGGTTCTTCCATAGTCTTAATTTCTAAGTCTTTCTCATGTTTATCTTGTTCCATATTCATTCTTTCAAGTTTAGCCATCATTCTAGGGCAATCCAAAACTTCATGGTCCATAGCTTTACAACAGAGACAACTAGGTCATCCATCAGGGAAATCCTTAGCAAGATAGCCCGACCTTCTGCAGCTGTAACAAAGGGTTAATCCTCTCTTCCTCTTAAATGATCCCCGACCTTTCTTGTACTGTGCACTAGGATCATGGTGACTAAACTGTAGAAAATTCTTCCTAGGATCCTGCATCCATTTGTTAGTCCAAACATTCTTTATATGCATAGGAATAACATATCTTTCATTATTTCTATCAGATCTATTCATATCAAATCTTCTTTCTTCTAACTGTGCCCTAGTTTTCAGACTAGGACAAAATTTATCAAACATACCTAGATTCATACTTTCGAAACAAAAATTTCCACTTATCTTACCTTTATCAAAGCACAAAGCTTTCATATCTTACCTCTTTAATAAAAAAATTTCACTGATATTACCTCTATTAGAGCACAAAGCTTTCATATCTTACCTCTTTTATTCAAATCTGCCTCCACAAAACTTCATAAATCAAGTAGGACACTGCGCACTAAAGCAACCGATCTACACACAGATCTTTATTTCTTTTCCTCAGTTCCAAACAATCATAGTTTCAGTCCCGACAACAGAACCATTTGTTGGCACACAGGGGCAGACCCAGGGTTCAACACTTCAACAACTCACCAAAAAAACCCTAACTACCAGCCCTTTCGACAACACCTATGAAGCAAATGAAGTCTCACCTGGGGTGGTTGCAGGACTCCATTGTCTGCAACCTTAGCTAGGACACAGATATGTGATTACAATACTCTAACAAAGAACTTAGAATATGTCATTCATTAATACTTAACCTTTGTCTATAGTGCAGATAAACCCTAATTACAATGTAACACAGTATTCAACAAGATCCAACACATTTAAGCACTTAGCATAAAGAAACAGATTAGATCTGGCATTCATTCACATTACTGAGCACTAAGCTATTATATCAGATGCTTCTAACATTAATAAAGATAACAACACTAAGCATAAATCACATTAAAGGCACAAAACAATAATCAAAATGCACAAAGCAACCATAACACAAGATATACGTGGTTCACCCCCAGCCTGGGGCTACATCCACCAACTCTTTGTCTTATTTATTATCTTCTATCAATCATCTACATGCACAGAGCCATAAGGTCCCATTCTTCATAGGACAAGATATTTGCATGCACCTCGCCAGATCCTCCTTCCCTGAGCTAGGTTACATCACAAAGCCTTTACACAATCTCTTACAGTCACTTGCACTTAGCCTTGCAAGTTTCACATGGTATGCACAAAGCATGTGCAACTATCACTTGCACTTATCACATCATCACACAGATGCCTATATTGTCTGTCTCCTCTTACATCGCCTAGACATCTATTTATACATTGCAAAATGGGCCTAAACATGGGTATACCCATGGGCCGACATCCCCATACCCGTTACATAAGTCCAAAACCCAAAAATGCCCTAAAAAATGGAGGATATCCCGCGATCTCTGCTTCAACTTGTTCTCCAAATTCGACAGCCTGTCGAAGTCCCAAAATAGGTCAAACCTGACCAAGGATCTCCAAGACTTGGTCAAGGGCCAACAATCTTCTTTCTCTTTGACAATATTTTTTTGTTGGATGGAACATGTTGAGGCTTCAGTGGTTGTAGTGGTCTTATTTGAATCCTTTGATTAGAATGTGAAGAGGATGAATTTTATAGTATGAGAAATTACCTTGCAACATTGTTTTGGTGGAGCAGTAGTCAGAACTTCCTCTGGTATCCTATAGAGATGACCTCCCAGAGTAATAATGACACTAAGGGGTATAAAATAATAGACATCATGACGTTTCCACATATATGTTTGGCCCAAAAAAACACCATAGACATCAAGAGGGGCAACATCACACACTACCTCATCCTTGAAGGGATCAATTCTATAGGACAGGTGACACTGCTGGCTGACACATTTATCTCGTCCTTGGTGAAGCCACTCGATGTTGTATGGTTGCAGGTGTGGTGTTGTTGACAACCCTAACTATTTGATGACATTAGATGAGATGAGGTTCTTATGGCTTCCATTATCAACAATGAAATGCAACGGGCTCCCTTTCACCCACATCTGTGAATGGAAGAGGTGCTCCCCCTCTTCAGGATCTACTGGTTCTTTTGGTTGAATTGTTGTGGTTGCGACAGTAGAAGTGGGGTCCGCGTCGATGATCTGTCTGTTTTCAATATTTTCTGGATTGGATTCCAAATTAGGGTTCGACTCCATGTCTTTTACCTTGACCACCAATGACTGTTTCGAGTGACAATCATCGGTGTTGTGCCAGGGGATTTTTTGGAAGTCACACCACTTCCCAGTGTCATTATTCATCTTTCCTTTACCCTTCTTATCCCATGTCTTGGAATGGTTATCTAGAGGCCTTGTTGTTAGGGCCATCTTTGCCATGATTTGGTTGTTGCATATTTGCAGACCCGAATATTTGTTCTGGTGCCTAAATTTCTGCTCAATTTTGACAACATATTGATAGGAAACTCCCAATGATGAGATGTTTAGGAAATCCATTTTGGTTTGGATGTATCTATGGAGAGCCCCATGATATTTCAGAACCAGATGTCGTTTAGAGTCTTTGATACCCATCTTGGTGCACAAGGTATGGAAAGTATTTGTGAACTCCGACACTTTTTGTCTCTTCTCTTTCCATAGTGTGGTATATCTCACGTGGGAAACATCACACACTACATCATCCTTGAAGGGCTCAATTCTATAGGACATGCGACACTTTTGGCTGACACAGAGATCTCGTCCCTGGTGAATCCACCCTATGTTGTATGGCTGTGGGTGTGGTGTTGTCGACAACCCCAAACTGTTTGACAACATTAGCTGAGATGAGGTTCTTATGGATGCCATTATAAACAATGAAATGAAACAAGGTCCCCTTCACCCACATCTCTGAATGGAAGAGGCGCTCCCCCTCTTCAAGATCTATTGGTTCTTCTAATTGAATTATTATGGTTCTTATTGTTGATAGTAGAAGCGGGGTCTGTGTCGATGATATGTCTGTTTTCAATATTTTCTGGATCGCATTCCAAATCAGGGTTCGGCTCTGTGTCTTTGACCTCAGCCACCAATGAATTTTTCGAGCGAAAATCATTGACTTTGTGCCAGGGTATTTTGTGAAAGTCACACCGCTTCCTAGTTTTATTATTTGTCTTTCCTTTACCCTTTTTGTCCTGTGTCTTGGAATGGTTATCTAGAGGCCTGGTTGTTAGGGCCGTATTTACCATGATTTGGTTGTTGCATATTTGCAGACCCGAATATTTTTTCTGGTGCCTAAATTTTTGCTTGATTTTGACAACATATCGATAGGAAACTCCCAATGATGAGATATTTAGGCAATCCATTTCGGTTTGGATGTACCTATGCAGAGCCCCATGGTATTTCAGAACCAGATTCCACTTAGAGTCTTTGATACCTAGCTTGGTGCACAAGGTATGGAAATTGTTTGTGAACTCTGACATTGTTTGTCTCTTCTCTTTCCACAGTGTGGTCCATCTCATGTATTGGTATTCATAGTTATCTACATGATAATACTATTCTTTGACCGCATCCACAAAAAATCTCAAGTGGGCTCGACCCCATTTATTCCAGATTCTTTTGTGGAATATGGGAATATCAAAATTAAATTGTACCTTGAAGGGATAAGTTCTTCCAAAATGGTCGCTTGATGAATATGCGGCTGCTGCTATCGACATGCGTTGAAGGATGTGTGAGAAATTCTCCATCATTTCGTACCTCTCTTGTGCAAGAGCTTGCTCAAGCAACAAGTTAATAGAATCTTCTGCACCACCGTTTTTATTTTCTGTTGCCATTGAAGGTTTCTTGGGTGTGCAAGAGTGATTTTCCTCAAGAGGGACAAGCTCTAGACCCAAATGGATATAATCGGACCTCATCGGGGACATGCCCTGAAAAATGATCAAGAGAAACCATCTTTGATACCACTGATCCAAATTATTTTCAGAACGAAATGAAAATAGAGATATTACAATGAAATACTCTTGAAAATTTCCAAAAATAGAGAAATACAACAATACTTGATTTCTATTAATGAAATAATTGTAAAGATATTTTAAAAATACAGAGTGGAAGACTCGTTGGAATGGTGGTAGATTTATCTCTGAGAAGAGATGTTACGACTACGCTCATTCACAAGAAGATGATTACAACGAGGCTCTGAAGGAATTTTTATGATAAACATGAATGCCAAAACCCTAGACATCCAAAAACCTAATCCTAGGAGATGAAACGCCAAAAGTCACGTGGGCCCCATTTGTGTAAGTTAGTACATTAACTTCCCAGGGTCGTAACTTTTGCATACAATCTCTGTTTTAGGCACATGATAACCCTTTGGAAAGGTATTTTTGATAACTATACATTATGCCATCAAAATTTGACTCTGTTTATAGTTTGACTGTGGCACGCCAAAAAAACACTGTTTAGGGCCCCAAAATGGCCCTGGAAGTACATAAAGATGCCCTGACATGAAAACATACAAAATAAGCCAATTGGATTAGGTGGGAGGCCACCAGTATCCACCTGGAAGATTTGTAGAGCTTCAACCAACCCTGAAAGTGTAGGACCCATAATTACAAAGAAGTACAAAAGAACGTGTTGAACTAAAAAATGACAAGATGAGCCAGTTGGAATAGGTGGGTGGCCACCAATATCTGCCTGGATCATTCCTCCCCCTTAGGAAGCAATGGTCTCCATTGCGTTGAGTACCCAAGGAAGAGGGGAAAGCATTTTTTGAATCTGAATCTTTTTGAGTTGTGTGCCTTGTTGGAGAAGTTGTGTTGCTTAGTCTTTGGAGGAATATCACAAGCCTGTTGCTGGCAGGGTTGAATTGGTTCCACCAACCTATTGTTTGTGGGTTTGACGGGGCATTGTGTAGGCACCATTGTAGGTGAAAAAACAATATCTTCTTTCTCTTTGACAATCTGTTTTTGCAGGATGGAAGGTGTTGAGGCTGCAATGGTTGTAGTGGTCTTCTGTGCATCCTTTGAACAAACTATGAAGAGGATGAATTTTGCAGTATGAGAGATTACCTTGCAGAACTGTTTTGGTGGATACGTAGTCAGAACTACCTCTAGTATCCTATAGAGATGACCTCCTAGAGTAATAATGACACCACATGGTCTAGAATCATAGACAACATGGCGTTTCCACATATATGTTTGGCCCAAAAAAACATCAAAGACATCAATAGGGGAAACATCACATACTACCTCATCCTGGAAGGGTTGGATGCCATAAGACATGCAACATTATTGGCTGACACAGATATCTCGTCCCTTGTGAAGCCACCCAACTTTGTATGGCTGCAGGTGTGGTGTTGTCGACAACCCAAACTATTTGAAGACCTTAGATGAGGTGAGGTTCTTCTCGCTTCCATTATCAACAATGAAATGCAATGGGGTCCCCTTTACCTACATTTGTGAATGGAAGAGGTGCTCCCCCTCTTCAGGATCTACTGGTTCTTCTAGTTGAATTGTTTTGGTCGAGAAAATAACAGTGGGGTCTGCGTTGATGATCTGTCTATTTTCAATATTTTCTGTATCAGATTCTGAATTAGGGTTTGGCTCTGTGTCTTTGACCTTAGCCACCAATGACTGTTTTGAGCAACATTCATCGGTGTTGTGCCAGGGGATTTTGTGGAAGTCACACCACTTCCTTGTGTCATTCTTCGTCTTTCCTTTACTCTTCTTGTCCTATGTCTTGGACTAGTTGTGTAACACACCAGCCAACCATAGGCCAAGCATGTTAGCTATAAGTCCCTTATATGGACTAATTCGATCCCTGATCTTGTTTTTCCTAACATGGAATGCATGAAATATTCACATGGATTGACCAAGATTTAATGTAAGCATATAAACAATGAAGCATACAACATGCACAATAATAAACAACAAGCATGCATATTCTAATCATATCAAATTCATTAATAATTAAGTACACATCAAAATAATTCATACATAGGTAATTAATACCATAACATAGAGCACTTATATTTTATAAAGAAGACACCGACTGGCTGTAGACCAAGGGCTTTCCACCCAACCGTAGACACTATTGTTCCAAGTCTCAACAACAATGTCACCCCCAAGCCAGGGCTATGAATCCACAAGGACGGTTCCAGAGTGTTACTTGGCTTCCCAAACCATTTAACACTCAAGATCTCATAGGGTTCTCCAACACTCACAAAAATCCAAGTACCCATATCTCTTCTACCCATCCTGCATCACCCAAGAGAATAGACCTCCACCCTTCTTTTCCACGCAATCCCTCTCCATTCAAGGCTCTAGTGCAACTAGTCCACAAACTCCATGCTGGGACTCTCAGTACTCACAACTGTGATCCAAACTGTTCATAGTCCAAGCATTTTAGACATACAAGCCTCAAATCATGGTTGGACTACAATAGCAACCTCTATAGCCCACAAAACCGTGGCTACTCTTAAATAGTTCATCTTCCTTTTCCAAGCCAACACACTGAAGTGAGGAAAGATGAGTGAATGAAGGGATGTCCGGAGTGCAGACTCCATGAAAGAGTATGAACAGTGAACAAAACATGTGAATGAGTGCGTGAGGTGACTAGAAACAACACCAGAATGGGGATGACAATGAGTGTATTTTCCAATGGGAGAACGAATGAACGAACCAACTCACCAACCAACCCCTCCCACAGACCAGGGACAAGTTTTTGTAATTCATGGTGATCAAGAACCTCTTGTTCTTCCCCCAAGAGCTCACGTAATGGATTCCACCCCCATTACACAAAAAATGGGTAATATAAAATAAATAATCACTTAGCCCCTTACCCCTATTCTTGTGGAATCATAGCCCCCTATAACTCTAGTCGTTGTCTGTCTAGTAACCAAGGATGTTTTTATTATTAATAATGATCAAAACATTACATTTATTAGGCATACCAGCCTTTTAATAATTGTTTGGGAATTCTGGCCTCTCAACAATGTAACAATACATTATTTAATATGGGGTTTCAAAACCCGGGGTGTTACATCCCCTCCCCCTTATTTTGGCACTGTCCTCAGTGCATATACAAAACATAGATCAAAATCTCAAAATTTATTCAAAAAGTTGCGAGTACTCTGCCCCCATGGTATCTTCATGCTCCCAAGTAGCGTATTCAGGACCATAGCAGGTCCACTAAACTTTTACCCGCTCTATAACTCGATTCCAGATCATTTTGACCTTTTTGTCCAGTATTCGCACTAGCTGGACCTAAAAGTATCCCTATGTCTCTACCTGAATCAGATGCCAATCAAAAAAATGGTTTGGATCATGTACATATTTCTTTAGCAAAGAGACATGAAATACATTATGCACTTTCATGGAAACATGCAATACAAGAATGTATGCAACTGACCCTATTATGTCCAATATCTCAAATGGACCACAATATTTGGCTGCCAGCTTTGTAGAACTGCCCAACTTCAAAAAGATCTTATTGGGATTAAATTTCAAAGGCACATGCTCTCCTACTTTAAATTCTCTTGTTGTCCTATTCTTGTCGGCATAAACCTTCCGTCTATCCTGAGCTACCTTTAAATTTTGCTTAATCTTAACCATCTAGTCTTCCATTTCCTTGAGAAACTCCGGTCCAAGTACCACTCTATCTGCTGGGTTTTCCCAACTTACTGGAGTACTACACTTTCTACCATACAAGGATTTAAATGAGATCATCTTCAATGAAGCTTGATACCCATTATTATAGGCAAAAACAACCAAGTGCAGGTAATCTTCCCACTTAGATGGCTTATCCATCACATACATTCTTAACATGTCTTCATATACTCGGTTGACCATTTTTGTCTGCCCATCTGAATGTGGATGGTATGATGTGCTAAAGTTCATATTTGTACCAAATCCTTTGAAAAATCATTTCCATAAATTTGAATTAAAATTAGTGTCTCTGTGTGAGACAATTGTCCTAGGTATCCCAAGCAACCTAGAAATTTCCTTCATGTAAATTTATGCAATGTTAATTGTTGCATGAGTTGTTTTTATAGGAACAAAATGGGAAGCCTTTTTCAATTTATCAACCACTACCATGATTGAATCGTGTTGCCTTGCTGTTCTGGGAAATTTAGTTATAAAGTCAGTGGTTATCACTTCCCATTTCTTCTCTAGAATTGGTAATGGTTGTAGCAAACCTGTTGGGTGTCTATGCTCAGCCTTCACTCTCTGACATTCCATACACCTGGCGATGTAATCAGAAACATCCTTTTTCATTCCGGGCCAAAATAATTGGCTTCTTACTGCAGTAATTGTTTTATGGTTACCGGGATGTCCAACATATGGAAAATTATGCATTTCCTTTAATACCAAATTCCCAAGTTCTACGGAACTAGGAACATAAATTCTATTTTTATGCATAAGTAATCCATGTTCCTTCATCTCATACTCTTTCACTTTCTGTTGCACATCTCCTTGCTGTAAGCTTTCCTTTACTTGCAGATAATGCTGATCTGTAACAAAAACATCTAAAATTATGCTCTTCAAGTCTGACTGATGCGTACTGATAGCTGTAGAATGCATGGGATGCACTCTTCTACTAATTGCATCAACAACTTTATTTTCTTTTCCTTTGATATGCTTTATATCAAAGTCGTATTCACTTAAAAATTCAATCCATATTGTTTTCCTGGCATTCAAAGTTAGCTGATCAAAAAGATACTTCAGACCACTATGGTCTATTCTTAATTCAAATCTCCTTCCCATGAGATAATGCCTCCACATCTTCAACGCATGGACAATGGAAACAAGCTCCAAGTCATTCTTGGCATAGTTCCTCTCATTCTCTTTAATATTTCCAGACGCATAACAAATGACATGTCCATTTTGAATGAAGAATCCACCAAGTTCTTCCTTGCACGCATCTGTACATACCACAAAACTTTCATTTGGGTCAAAAATCTTCAAAATAGGTGCACTAGTAAGCAATTCCTTCAACGAATTAAAATTTTCTTCACACTCAGGTGTCCATTCAAATTTAATTCCCTTATTTTACAAAGAAATGATGGGATGAACAATCTTAGAGAACTCTACTATAAACCTTCTATAGTAACCATCTAACCCCATAAAAGATCCGACTTTTGAAACATTCTTGGGTGCTGGCTATCCTCTAATGGATTCAATCTTCTCAGGGTCTATTTCTATACCCTGTTCTGAAATAATGTGCCCCAAGTAATGGATCTTTTTTTGATAAAAATAACACTTACTCAGCTTGACATACAACTAATGTTCTCTCAACACTTGTAGTACCAATATTAGGTGATGTTCATGCTCTTCCTCTGACTTAGAATAGACAAGTATGTCATCTAGGAATACGATGACAAACTTATCCAAGTAATTTATGAATATTCCATTCATTAAGAACATAAAGACAGTTGGCGCATTGGACAATCCAAATGGCATCACTACAAATTCATAGTGCCCATACCTAGTTCTAAAGGTTGTCTTATGGCTGTATTCTTCCTTGATTCTTATCTAATGGTATCCTGATCTCAAGTCTATTTTTGAGAATATCTTTGCTCCTCTTAGATGATCAAAGAGGTCATCAATTCTGGGTAGAGGATACTTTTTCTTTATAGTAGACTTATTCAACTATCAAAATTCAATACACGGCCTCAAGGTTCCATCCTTCTTTTTGACAAAGAGTATTGGTGCTCCCCAAGGTGAAACACTTGGACGTATGTACCCTTTCTTCAACAATTCCTCCAACTGCATTTGTAATTCTTTTAACTTAGGCGTAGTCATTCTGTAATGTTTTTTTGACACTGGGGCAGCTCCTGGAACTAGATCAATAGAGAAATCTATCTCCCTTTTTGGTGGAAACCCTGGTATTTCTTGGAATACATCGTCAAATTCTTGTAGTATCGAGAAATATTCAAGGTTTGTCCCCTTTTCCTTTTCTGGATCCTCTACACGGGCTGCATACAATTGACACCCTTTTCTACAACATCTCTTCATCTGTAAGGCTGAAATCTCCCTTATAGAGATGGGTCTTGGAACTCCTTTCACAATACTCTTCTTTCCATCTCCATCAAGACATGTAAATGTCTTACTATGAAAATATAGGAAAACATGATGCTTGTCCAACCAATCCATTGCAATTAGAATATCATAATACCCCAATGGTATGATATTTATATCAACACTAGTATTCACACCATTAAGACTTATGGAACAAATTATGACCATATCATGGATTCCCCTTTTGGTTCCAGTGGCTATTTGAACCAAACTTGATTTCCCAAGATTACTTTTCTCCAAATGTAATCTATTCACTATTTTAGGATAAATGTAACAATGACTTGCTCCCAAATCAATTAAAATAGAAACATACTGATTTATGATCTTACCTTCCACCTTGATCATGTTGGATTGGTATTCTGCTTGTCAATAATCTAAGGTTGCATAAATCCTTCCCATGTCTTCGACTGTTGTATCCTCTTGGATGTTGTGAAAAGTATTCACCTTGTCCTTTTTGTGTGGGAAATCCTTGTACAAGTGATATTCTTTGCATCCCCAACACTGGATTGGTGGTTTTCCCCTATTTCCTAGGGAGTCTTCTTTCTTGGAATCATCCATAGCATACCGATCTTGATGATTTTTTATTAGTCTCATTTCTATTGAAAGGAGGTTTGAATCCCTTCCTCCTATGATCATACTTCTCCTTCTTCTTGTCCTTCCAATATTTATTCATGGACTCTCTGCCCTGGCCTTGCTCATACAGGTACTTATCCTTCCTGATGGCCTCAGTCAAGGTCTTGGGCTCATCATACCTAAGATTTTCTTTATAAAAGGCTGGTAGTCCACTCCAAAACCTCTGTATATTTACCTTTTAATCATTTATAAACCCAACATACTTTAACAATCCCAAGAAATTCTTCTCATATTCTTCCATATTCATGCTTCCCAACCTAAATTCAAAGAACTCTTGCATTTTCTTTTCATAAAAATGCTCTGAGAGGTACTCCTTCTAGAAATACTTCTTGAATTTCTTCCAATTGATCCTATTCTCATTGATTTGTTCAACTTGTTTCAGTTGATCCCACCACATTACAACTTTCCCATGCAAGTGGTAGGCGACAATTCTGGCTTCCAGATTTGATGAATAATTGTGCTATCGGAAATATTTCCCGAGTCCAAGTAACCATGCTTCAACATCATCTTCCCTTTATCTTTCACCATGAAAGGATGGTGGCTTGAGCTTCCTCATCTTTCCTTGCAAATTGACTACCTCATGTCTCCTTCTTTGGTGCCTAACATGAGACACCTATGGACTACTTAAGGAATAATCAGATGCATAAAACCTTCTTGCTAAGTAAGGAGGTGAGTGGTGTCTTTGAGCTCTGCTATCACTTCTGGAATAACCAGCTCTTCCACGATCATCTCTTCTTTCATGACACCTTCCTTCTTCCTCATGATTTGAGAATTTTTTGTCTTAACTTTGAAACTAATTTAGGATTTGTAGCACTTGAGCATTTATTTGAATTTTCTCCTTCATCAACCTCTTTTTGTTTGCCTTGTATATCTTCACAATTTCTAGCAATGTTTCTTGCTCCCCTCGGCCCTTGCATCCATTAGATTCTACCTCTGCATTGCCAATTCTAGTATTCTGGCCTTCGACCTCTTTATCATGGCTAGAGGCTCCCTTTACTTCTTCCATTTCCCCAATATGAGAAACGAAATTTTCAATAATTCTACATATCCTTTCAACTCATGAAGAATTTATACGAATAACACTTCCATGTTATCCCTGGGCTGATACAGAAATCAATTCTTCACAGGCGCTTCCTTCAAACCACTTTCCCAAGTGGCCATGACTTGAAACTGTGGGCCAAATCCTTCCTGGCTCTTTTCTGTGTTAAAAACACTATATCGAAGATCGTGTGGTTGAGAAGCGATCGAGGCCTAAGATCAATGGTCAACAGGAACTACGAGACTCCGGGCTTCGGGAGTTCCAGAATGTCCACACCCTCAAATCTTCTGGAGTGCCAAGTCTTTAGAGTGTAGGATCTATTGCCACGTATCCTGTCCTGATCGATGGCTAGGATTCCTTCGCATATTTGGGCTTTGGGGCTTTCCCAAGCGCCTTTCCACAGATCTCCCAGAGTGCCGAAGTATCGAAGGCCCTCTCCTTCCTCCATGTATCACCTCTCAATCAACGATGGAGATTGACTCTGGCCTTCGTGAGTTCTCAACCCAAGTAACAACAGTCAAAATCTCTAGAGTACCAAGTCTCCGAACCTTGGGATCTTGCGCCATGTGTCTACTGTAATCAAGGGCTGAGATGGACTCTGACCTTTGGGCCTTTGGGATTCCTCGACCCCACTACTTGTGCCTTGAATCCTCCAGAGTTCCAAGTCTTTGGATTACATAATTTACCGTCACATGGCAAAACATAAGGTATGAACACGTGGCCCTATCTGATGGGTGACACATGTCATATAATAACTGGCACGAATGGTCTTTGGAAAACACAAAACACAATGACACATGGCAAGCTCCAAGTGTGTCCATGTCACCCTAGGTGACATCAGTAGGCCATGTCACCCCAGTGCCTCACACCTTTGGAGCTTTGGAACTTCGGGAGACTTCTCCCCAATACACTACAATTTTCTTGAACGACTAACTCTTGAATTGGATGATCGACGAACACGTGTCCCCAACATGAATGGTCTAGATTTAATCTGGGGGTTCAGGATTTTAGAGGTTTATGCTGTTGATAATTACCATACCCCCGGACTGTCGAATGCCGAATTTACAACCCTTTCTAATCTTCGAACATGTGCACCTGAATATGGAGGGTCCAGATTTACTCTGGAGTTCAAGAATTTGGGAGACTTTCTTCCTGGAAGCTTAAGGGATCGCTTCTCCCAGAGTGTAATATCTCTGAAATGTTGTGAGAACTACGAATCACACTTTATCATATGTAGATCAGATGTATGGAGTCTTATCTTCTCCACTTTTATTCTCCTTCTGATCTGTGCTTGATCCAACGACCCAAACATATCCTTAGCCAAATCCAACAGTCAGGTACTCGTCCCCATGATCTATGACGTAGATTCACTCTGAGATTTCAGAGATTCAAGGTTTTGGGATTCTTTTATAACAATGAACTTGAAAATTCCAAAGCAACGAAGTATGAAGGACTTGAGGGTTTAACCTCTGTGCTCTTTTCTCGGATCTGACGGTTGTGAGGGATTCAGATTCTTCTCGAATAGATCCTATGGCCATCACGACTTCCTGAACTGCTACACCTCTTGACCTTTCAAACACTGTTAAGGAGCTCTCTCAACGCCTTCTGGCACTTTGCAACTCAATTTTTCTGTGAAATGTTTGATCCAATATCGGTTTAAAGGGACCATCCCGTATTAATATTGGAACCATGAGCTCTGATACTAAACTGTAACACACCCAACCAGCCACATGTCAAACATGTTGGCTACAAGTCCCTTCTCTGGAATAATTTGATCCCTTCTCTTTTTTTTGCTAACAGGGAATGCATGAAATATTCACATGCATTGATCAAGATTTAATCTAAGCATATAAACAATGAAGCATATGACATTCACAATAATAAACAACAAGCATGTATATTCTAATCATATTGAATTCAATGATAATTAAGTACACAATGGAATAATTCATACACAGGTAATTAATACCATAAAAAAGAGCACTTATCTTTTATAAAGAAGACACCAATTGGCTGCAAACCAAGGACATTCCACCCAACTGTAGACACTATTGTTCCAAGTCTCAACAAAAATGTCACCTCCAATCTAGGGCTATGAATCCACAAGGACAACTCCAGAGTGTTACTTGGATTCCCAAACCAGTTAGCACTCAAGCTCTCATAGGCTTCTCCAACACTCACAACAATCCAAGTAATCAACTCTCTTCTACCCATCCTGCACCACCCAAGAGAATATACCTACACCCTTCTCTGCCATGTAGTCCCTCAGGAAATCCCTCTCCACTCAGGGCTCCGGTGCAGCTGGTCCAAAATATCCATGTTGGGACTCTCAAGACTCGCAACTGTGATCCAAATTGGTCATAGGGTTTCTTGGGAGTGCGAGAGTGATTATCCTCAAGAGAGACAAGCTCGAGATCCAACTGGCTATACTCGGACCTTGTCGGGGACATGTGATGAAAAAATATCAAGAGAAACCTGCTCTAATATCACTGATCCAGATTATTTTCAGAACAAAATGAAAGCAGAGATATTATAATGAAATACTCATGAAAATTTCCAGAAATAGAGAAATACAACACTACTTGATTTCTATTAATGAAATAATTGTAAAGAGACTGTAAAAATACAGAGTGCAAGACTCGCTAGAATGGTGGCAGCTTTATCTCTGAGAAGAGATATGACAACTACGCTCATTCGCAAGAAGATGATTATGATGAGGCTCTGAAGGCCATTTTATGATAAACATGAATGCCAAAACCCTATACATCTAAAAACCTAACCCTAGGAGATGAAACACCAAAAGTCATGTGGGCCCCATTTGGGTAAGTTAGTACATTAACTTACCAGGGTTGTAACTTTTGCATATGATCGCCGTTTTAGGTGCGTGATAGCTCGTTGGAAAGGTATTTTTGAGAACTACCCATTATGCCATCAAAATCTAACTTTTTCTATATTTTTAGTGTGGCATGCCAAAAAAACAGTGTTTAGGACCCCAAAACAACCTTGGAAGTATAGAAAAATGTGTTGACATGAAAACATACAAAATAAGCCAGTTGGATTAGGTGGGAGGCCACTAGTATCCTCCTGGAAGTGTGTAGGGATTCAACCAGCCTTGGAAGTGTGGAATTCACAATTACAAATAAGTAGACAAGAACGTGTTGAACTAAAAACTGATAAGAGGAGCTAGTTGGAATAGGTGGGTGGCCACCAATATCCGCCTGGATCAGTCCTCCCCGCTTAGGAAGAAATGGTCTCTGTTGTGTTGAGTGCCAAGGGAAGAGGGTAAATCATTTTCTAAATCTGAATCTTGGTGAGTTGCGTGCATTGTTGGAGAAGTTGTGCTGCTTGGTCTGTGGAAGACTGTCACAAGCTTGTTGCTAGCGGTGTTGAATCAGTTCCACCAACCTGTTGTCTCTGAGTTTGATGGGGCATTGCGTAGGCACCATTGTAGGTGAAGAAACAATATCATCTTTCTCTTCAAAAATATTTTTTTTCTTGATGGAAGGTGTTGATGCTGCAGTGGTTGTAGTGGTCTTTTGTGCATCCTTTGAACAGACTGTGAAGAAGATGAATTTTGTAGTATGAGAGATTACCTTGCAGCACTATTTTAGTAGATAACTAGTTATAACTACCTCTAGTATCTTATAGATATGACCTCCCATAGAAATAATGGCACTATGGGGTCTATACTCATAGACAACTTGGAATTTCCACATATATGGTTGGCCCAAAAAAACATCACAGACATCAAGAGGGGTAACATCACATACTACCTCATCCTTGAAGGGTTGGATGCCATAGGACATGCGACACTATTGGATGACACAGAGATATCGTCCATGGTGAAGCCACCCGATGTTGTATGGTTGTGGGTGTGGTGTTTTCAACAACCTCAATTGTTTGACGACCTTAACTGATATGATGTTCTTCTAGCTGCCATTATCAACAATGAAATGCAATGGGGTCCCCTTCACCCACATCTATGAATGGAAGAGGCTCTCCCCCTCTTCATGATCTACTAGTTCTTTTGGTTGAATTGTTGTGGTCACAACAATAGCAGTGGGGTCTACGTCAATGATCTGTCTATTTTCAATATTTTCTGGATCAGATTCCGAATCAGGGTTTGGCTCTGTGTCTTTGACCTCAACTACCAATGACTATTTCGAGCAACATTCATCAATGTTGTGCCAATGGATTTTTTTGAAATCACACCACTTCCCACTTTGTCTTTCCTTTATCCTTCTTGTCCTGTGTCTTGGAATGGTTGTCTAGTTGTTGTTGGTTAGGGTCATCTTTACCATGCTTTGGTTGTTGCATATTTGCAGACCCAAATTCCCATTTGTTCTGGTGCCTAAATTTCTACTTGATTTTGCCAACATTGTAAATTCTAACCTTGTACAATATCTACTGCAAACTGATATTCAGAAAAGAACAGAAAAGATACAATGGCAAATACAAACATTACACAGAGATTTTTCACCTCGAAACCCAAACCGGGAAAAACCAACATATATTATATTCATACATTGTGTTACATTGTTTACAATACAATATACATATAGGAGCCAGCGGCATCCAAAACCCTAACCCAATGACCTGGATTAGTCCAAAACCCTAATTCCTTA
>SNQJ01S0053639.1:6958-35379 GCA_010110895.2 Picea sitchensis
TGATATAAATGTTTTCCAGCAAACGAGAAATACATAGTAAACATGTACTTTTATAAAGTACGGACATGAGATTTTATAGAGCATATGCGGATCCCTCATTCCATACTTAGGCCCTTTTTGGATGGTGGGTTCTCGGCCTGGCGTGATGAAAATTGAGCCTCTATTTTTTTGTGTCCTACAAATAGCACCCAGATTTCCAAGATATACAATTTGAGAGGCGAACTTGTGGGTTGGTTGGCTTAACATTGCACTTCTATTGTCCTGTAGCGATTCTGTATTAATTCCATGTTTAGCCATTTTTTTTGATCAGGGGCTCTCGGGTCGGCAGGCTGAAAATTGGGCCTCTATTGTTCCGCACTCTACAAATATCACCCACAATTCCGTGATATACAAATTGACAAGAGGACTTGCGGGTTGGCTCACTCAACATTGCACTTTCATTGTTCTGTTTCCTCCAAATATCACTCGGATTTACGTGATATACAGATTGACAGATGGACTCGAGGGATGGCAGGTTCAAATTTGCCATTATTTACGGATGGCAATCCCTATCAACTATCTAACACATCTAAAAACATTATTTTCATTACTAAATTATTAATATTAAATATTGATATTGCAGAATTTAATTAGACGAGAAAGTTTGTACAATATGGTCGAGCGAGCGATATAAACATTTTCCAACAAACGAGCAATACATAGTAAACATGTACCTTTATAAAGTATGGACATGAGATTTTATAAACCATATGTGGATCCCTCATTCCATACTTAGGCACTTTTTGGATCACGGGTTCTCGGCAGGGATGATTTTAAGGATGGAAATTTATTTTAAAATGTAGAAAACTTGTCGAATATTATTGATCCTTCGTATGTCAACTATAAATGTTTGGCGATATTTTTGTAAAAATATTCAAATTTCTAAGTATTTTATATAGTTTTTATAAAAAAATTGCGATTTTTAAGGTAAAATAATTATATCCTATAGAATTTGGGCGAATCATTTTTAAAACAGCGAATCTCATTTTTGGAAAAACCATGGAAAATTAGCCCATGAGCGAAATTTAGCCCCTAAAATCATCCCTGGAACTTCTCGGCCTAGTGGGCTGAAAATTGATCCTCTATTGTTCCATCACCTACAAATAGCACCCAGACTTCCGCGATATACAAATGCGGACTTGCGAGTTGCTTGGCTCAACATTGGACTTTTATTGTCCCATACCGATTCCATATTAATTCCATATTTAGCCACTTTTTTGGATCGGGTTCTCTTGAGCTGGTGGGTTGAAAATTGAGCCTCTATTATTTCTCTCTCTACAAATAGCATCCACAATTCTATGATATACAAATTGACAAGCGGACCTGCGGACTGGCAGGCTCAACATTGCACTTTCATTGTTCCATGTCCTCCAAATAGCACTCAGAGTTCCGCGATATACAGATTGACATATGGACTTGAGGGATGGAGGGTTCAAGCTTGCCATTGTTTATGGATGGTAATCCCTATCAACTATCTAACATATCTAAAAACATTATTTTCAATACTAAATTATTAATATTAAATATTGATATTGCAGAATTTAATTAGATGAGAAAGTTTGTACAATCTGGTCGGACGAGTGATATAAAAGTTTTCCGACAAACGAGTAATACATAGTAAACATGTACTTTTATAAAGTCTAATATGAGGATTCTTCATTCCATACTTAGGCACTTTTTGGATCGTGGGTTCTCGGCCTGGCGGGCTGAAAATTGAGTCTCTATTGTTCTATGTCCTACAAATAGCACCCAGACTTCCGCGATATACAAATTGACAAGCAGTCTGCTTGGCTCAACATTGAACTTTTATTATTCGGTGTCCTCTAAACAACACTCGGTGTCCTGCGACATACAAATCGATAGGACTCCACGACTGGTGGGTTCAAGATTGCAATTGTTTAGGGATGGTCATCCTATCTAACTTTATCTAAAAACATTATTTTCAAATACTAAACTATTAATATTAAATATTTATATTGTACAAGTGAATTACATTAAATTATTAAAGGATGTTAAATCGTTTATTTTTTTAAAAAGTGAAGGAAACAAAAGAATTTTTTTTTAAATTCCATCACCGCAAGAATAACGAGGACCAATTTGAATTTTAAGGGCCTCTTGTTCATATGATAGCACAATTTCACTCCACACAGTATATATTCATTGATTTCAAATTATTCCAGGACATTAATTTTACCAAGTTTATCGAGTAAGAAAAAATGCCAAAACAACAACCAATTTGAATTTTAAGGGCCTCTTGTTGATATGATAGCACAATTGCACTTCGCACACAATATATTCATTGATTTCGAATTATTCCAGGACAATAATTTGACCAAGTTCATCGATCAAGGAAATCTGCTAAAACAAGCCACATACTACATTTGCGTCACAACGCCATAGAAATTATCAGGCGGATTTGCGGTCCAGCTGGCTAAAAAATTCAATTATATTGTTTTGTGTCCTCTAAAGAACAGTTCGAGTTCCACAGTATACAAATTGGCAGACAAAGCACATAACCAAGAACCAACTAAACTTCAAATAGGCCGCAAGCAAGTTCCCAGAAGATTCCATATAGCATAACTCATCGACCTTTGCACCAAACAATTTGATATACAAAGAAAAGACGTCGTCGCATTCATTTTCTCTTGCATCTGGTATATGTTCCCATGAGAAAATAACTGGGGCATGGGATATATGGGGTTTTCTACCATGCTAATATTATGCGCGTGCAATCCCAACTAGCCAAGTCCGACGAACATTCATCTGGATGTTGAACAAATATTACAGAGACACATGAGGTATTTTCATTTCCTACCAAAGTTTGATATATATATATATATATATATATATATATATATATCCCCTTATTTAGTCGATATGAAAAATTTCATTGTCCTCATTTAAGGTGAATTTTCTATGTATTTGAAGCTCCCGCAGCATGTAGACATTGCTTGCCTTTTTCTGTAGATACATTTCATACAACAACTCTGCCAACTTAGGAAGCAAATTTTGTAACATAAGTTGCCTAACCGTGCAATGCACGGTTTTGTTTCCCACGGTTTGGATAATAGTATTGATGCAATGTCCATATATATATGAACATTTTTCATTGCATCGCAGACAATCAATCGTATCATCACTTATCAAAGTGGAGGCAGAAGCAAGGGATTTGCATTTTGTACATACAGGTTCAAAGGGGGTCGAGTACACATTGGCTGCAACTAAAACACCTTCAACCTAGGAACGCGAGCATAGGAATTAATACATTGAACAATATAATACACAACTATACCCCCCTCCCCTTAAAAAAAATAATAAAAAAATTAAACAGGCCACAGAAATTTGTTGAAGGCTATTTCTATAAGTAAAGTGAGGATGATTTTGTGGATGTATATGCACAACACTTGTAGAGCTAGCTAGTTTCTTCAGATCCTCTACTATATATATTTGCAACTCTGTTACAAATGTTGCCTGGGTTGTCTGAAAGATCCTTTCTCTAACATCCCTCTTCTTTGTTATATTTTTGAACAACATAAGTGGAATATGCCCTTTATGCAATTGGTGTTCCATTGACAAAAACAAATCTGAATATGTATCGAACAATTGTAGCTGCAACATGGAACAGTGCAATATTTGTGTAAGTTATCCGAGATACATGCACATGCGAAAGTAAAGGACAAAAATCAATATGAAAAGTGGTACCATGCCTTGTCCCTGTCCGACTCTCCATCATCTATATGGAGAACGTGTTGCGAGCCAAGTTTTCTTGCCAGTGTGACAGTTGCCCCAATCGTTCCGATAGGGTAAATATTAGTGCTCTGTGCAAGTTGGTTGATAGTCGAGTCCGGGACAAAATGATATTATGAACAAACAGTGGGAATTTTTTCCACAATGCTTGTTTCGTTGAGAGAAATAATCCGATCGCAATCACCACAATCATATATTGTTTTGGGCAATATATTAAAATTTGTAATAGATATCCCATTACGCGGAAATATCTTTTCTCCATGTTTCTGGACAAGTCATGGAGGAACAGTCAGTGTCACTGTCATCATGGCCTCCTTGTCTGTCATGCCAGAACGCATAATGGATCTACTTCTTGCAAGCTGCAAACCATGTATTTTAGATGACATCAACATATCCACCATGCCATAGATGTATATATACCTGGGGATATTTGTTTATTAAACATAGTAAGAGCAGAGAATATGCCTCTTTACCTTTGGCCTTGTCAGTCTGTTGATGTCTGGGATGACTCACTTCTCATGGCCATGTCACTAGTCCAACTTTTTCTTATGCAAGCATGTGAAGATGAACATCACACTAAGAAGATGAATTAAAAAACAAAAGGGATAATAGAAAATGGAAAAGGTAGAAATAGGGAGGGCAGAAAGGCCCATTACTGGCAAGTCATCATTTTCAAGTCTAATATTATATGCCCCCACCCAGTTTGTATATTTAATTTACCAGCACACTTGGTATACATTTTAGAATATTGTACCACAAAACCCTTTGTTGTTGCACAGAAAAATTCATATCCATGTCCAAGCAACCTGTTTTTTCCAAGGTAGCAACGTCGAATATGCAATGGACATGAAGCCAAATTAGTATGAAGACAGACATCTAAAATAAAGAGAAATAGGCCTATTTACCTGCCAAATATTCCATTGTCCTATCCATCCATTATGTTTGTTTAAATGCAACAATGCAGTGAAAACACAACGGACATGAACTAGCTTAGTATGCAGGAAGGCATGTATTGAAGATAACTTATAATGAAGACATAACTTATAAAGAGGGTTGTTTACCTGCGAAAGATCCCATCAGCATCTCCAACTATCCTGTTTGTTTAAATGTAGAAATGCAGTGAGAACACAACAAAAATAAAGCAGGTTAGTATGCAGGAAGGCATGTAACAAAGATAACTTACCATGTAGGAAGGCACACAACATGTACATATAATAAACTAGTTGAACACATATACAGACCATAAATGAAATACAAAACAACTCAATATGAAATAATAATACAAACATGCACCTTTCTATATCCTCTTCAACTGATGCAGTGAAGACTTCCTCGTTTTCCCCAGCTATTATGTTTGGTTGAAGGTGGGAACGCACAAAATACAATGAACATCAATGGAAGTTGTTATTCACCGAAGAACAACCAATATGTACATACAGTAAAACAGACTCAACGAACAATCTAGAATATAGGTAGAAACATGAACCTTTGTGCTTCTCTATGCATGGTTGTAAACGCGTAAAAAAAATTTCCCTGCCTAAAATATATTACAAGGCACAAAATATCACGCAATTGCATGGTCGTAGCTAAACGATTTCTGGTTTTCCGTGGAAATTTATTCAAATATGCTTCCACCGATGGAAATACATGTTATTTATCCTCTACACTGATTGTTGTGCCCATGATACAATTTTTTGGTTTTCCATGGAAAACTACCCAGATATGCTTCCAGACATCCAAATATAAACTTGCAGAATCTTTGTTGCACATATCATATCTCAAGCACAACACAAATTGTATCGTGTGCACACCACTCTATGTAGAGGAGAAAGAACATGTAATCTCATATTGACACATCTGACCATACATGGTTTATAAATGTAGCCTGCATATGCTTTATTCCAACAAAAAAATAGCAGATATTGCAATTTCACATGTAATCCTCGAACAATTTTCCATGCAACTATTTTCTTTCATGGCAGCATTGAAGCACCAGAAAAATCTCATAGAATAACATATATCGGCCTCGACGAATAGGGAAAATAACACAACTGCATGTCGACTCGTGGGTGCAGGAGCCAAACACCGTAAAGCACCCCAAAAAAATAATAATAATCCAAAAAAAATAAAATAAATAAAAGCTCCAAACACTGCTGCTGGACCCCAACCCCACAAGTTCGAATCAAACAAAATAAAACAACAAGCACCAAACCAGCGAGAAAGCATGAACAGGCCGAACTTCACCCCTAGGGCCCCAAAGCGCAAACCCATGCCAAACAAACAGAACCAACAACCCACGAACTAATGAACTAGCAAGAACCTCTGAGCCAGTAAACAACATATGCATCTCCAACGATTACGAAACTACAACCCAAGTGCAGAAGGAACCGAAAACATATGAGGAGCATGCCACTACAAATAAGAAAACATTCTTACTTGCAAACTGCAAACACTGAACAACAAACAAGGAATACAAAATGAAACTATAGCATCGAAACTTACTTCGAAACGATGAAATGCAGAAGCGCAGGTCGAATCGCGAACGAAACAACAACAACCAGCAACCGACAAACCAGCAAAGAAGAAGCCCTCATCGAACCAGTAAACAATGTATGCATCTTCAACTAGTATGAAATTTCATTGCATAGGAAGAAGAAGGATGAAACATACAATGGCTATTGAACTGGCGGTGGACAAACAAGACTTTGAAAATTCACAATAACTGTATAGAAAATTTCGACAAAAAATGTACTCCGAGAACCGTATTTAGATAAACATTTAAGGTTGTCAGGTTGTCAAAGGACCTCGCGGTATGCAAACATTTAAGTTTTCAGGGTTGTTGGAGGACATTGCATCATGTAAACATTTAAGTTGTCATGCCTATTGAGGCATCTCGAAATAAGTGTCAATACATTTCAACAAAAATACATCTGACAAAGACGCTATAAACTTTGGAATTCTCAATCACTATAAAGCTTGGATATCAAAACATTTCAATATGCTTAGTACATATCAAAACTTACGGATATATTCAGCTACCAGAAAATGCTAATACAAACATTCAAACTAATGCTAGCATTAATCCACATTCAAGCAATATAGAGGAAAAATATATGATTAAAAAAGACTATATACGAGAAAAAGTTTGGATATGTTGCCATTTAAAACATTGGGGATAGCGAAGTCGGAAATAAGACCTCGAATCTCTTATCCAATCAGATCGTTACATATATGGTACTTTTTATTATATAAAAATATATTCTTTTAATTCCATAGCTCCAACAATAGGTAGTGTGCAAATATTTTGGGTCAAAGGACAAACTAATATGTAGTCAATGAATTATTGATCGCCATAGTCCCTCTATGCCTATGGCAGGGACTAATAAAAATCGACATTCATTTACAATAGCTTAAATGTTTTATTGGTGAAATTAACTTTAAAGAAATATCTTTGTTAAAAAATAACCATACACTTTGAAACAGAACCATCTTTATTAAAAAAAATCACTTTACCCCAATTTGTGATTTCATATATTGTAACATGCTTTTCATTTTATATATATGTTGTATCAGTGCAACTAAGATGAGAAACCAAAACGTTGAGAAACAAAACATCATTGAAACGTCGACCTGTGCTTTTCTCTCACCCATAGGAGACATTACCTAACAAAACTAGCAACATACAGAGAGCATGTAATCATCTATTTGCATAGGCTTCAACTAACAAAACTAGCAACATACAAAGAGCCTATAGTCATTTGTTTGCATAGGCTTCAACATTTTCACAAAAAAATCATTTTACAGAGAGCCTAAATTTGCCTGCATAGGCTGCATAGGCTTCAACATTTGCACAAAAAAATCATTTTACAAAGAGCTTGTATTTGTCTGCATAGGCTTCAACATTTGCAAAAAAAATCATTTTACAAATTCTGTGAAAGCATTTTAAAATAAACTCGCTCAATTCAATTTCAAGTAAAGCCCGCCTTCTTGCCAACATCAAATTTCAAGACTGCCTCTTTAATGGAGTTTGAATTTGGAGTTTGCCTCTTATTGAGTTCAAATTTCAAGTCGGATGCATTAATGGAATCCATTGGCACATCGCATGGCATGGAAGATGGATGGTCAACTATGGAATGCATTACCGAAAAGCATTATCCACCGTGCACTAAGACAATGATTGGCTAGTGCAGGTGGATAGTACCCCATATCAACTCATGAATGAGTCATGGATATCCATGGATGACATGAAATGCGACGTTAGATACTCTACCAGAGAAATGCGCATTTAAGTGCACGCGTTGTCAAACTCGCATCCACGTGCACGGTTTGGAGCACCCATAATTTATTAAAGGTAGGTGGAAGGACATACTCCACATGCAACTAGTTTTACTACAAATTGTCGCTTCCTGGGTGCCCGTAATTTATTAAAGGTGGGTGGAAGGATGTACTCCACATGCAACTAGTTTTAATTCAAATTGTCGCTTCATGCGTCAATTTGAATTTGAATTTGAATTTTGATGTCTCGCCTCCTTATCAAAAGAAATTTACATACAAAACAAATGATATTCGTCTGGTTTTAATCTTGATCACTACGGGAGCTTCTCTTATAGTTGTTTCTCTTTCAGGGTTTCTGATTGTTGGTCTCCTGTCAACGAAGAGGAACCATGGAGTTGAACACAATCAGTTCGTAAAGAGGAACATAAACATCATGAGCACAACCACGAGACCAAACCCGAGCCATTGCCCAAACATCTATATGATGGAGCCATTGCCTGCTTCTGGGACACCTTTGTAGAGGATAAGGTAGTTTAATATACTCATAATCACCTGCATCCAGATCTTGTCAATCCTTTCACTTCTCATTGTTTGTCTTTTCCATAGTTTCAATTACATTTTCCATTTTTGTATTATGTAACTAATATGCTCATTCTCATGCTATTTATTATGGGAGGCCTCAGGTCGTTCCCTGTCTTTGAGGATGTTTGATGGGCTAGGGTGAGAAAAAATAGAAAGTGGAGGAAGAATCAGTGGCAAACGTTTTGGTATTGGAGGAAGCTTTGTGAACTAGCAGTTGTTTGTCAGGAACGACATACTTTGGAGGAGATAAGATAGGCATTGTCCACATCGTGTTGGGTGGGATGTTTCCATTTATCAAAACCCTCGAGAAGGTTACTGATACAGTTTTCATAGATCCAGAGAAGATGCCCCTGTTAACTGCATGGATTTCCCTCCTGATAATTGCAGAGACAGGGGAGTGCAATTATCGGGAGGGAAAAAGAAGAGGATTGTGATAGCGAGGGCGATCATAAAGAATCTGAGCATATTATTGTTGGACGAGGCAACGAGCATGTTGGACAGCCAATCAGATAAGATCGTTCAAGAGGCGCTGGACAAAATTATGGTGGGGAGAACTAGTATCGTCATAGCTCATCGACTGACTACCATTCAGAATGCATATTCATTTTTTGTTATTGAGCAGGGACCTGACTCTTATCCGATGAGAAAAGGAGAAGGAAATCCATATTACTCTCTCGTCAACATGAAGCAACGCCATAACTAGATTCTTATCTTTGTCACTCAAAAGGATTCCCCGTGATCCACGCCCTAATTCTTTCTTAATGCCTTCAAATATATTTTGAAGTTCGGAATCTGATCCATGTCTTCTGTTTTCTGCATTTAATGGTAATTTGGTAAATGTTGTTGCCTAATGATAAATTTATAGATTTGTCCCTTGATCATTTATATATATATTTATTGATATTATAGTTATTATGGTGGACAATATGCATTATGCTAGTTCAAAACCTTTTAAAATTGTTTTTCCATTACATTTGCATTCTCTTTGCCTATATGATGCATTATTTTCACCGTTGTTTTGAGTCAAAATATAAAAATCACTTAATAGATAAAAGTAAATATTATTTTAATATCAATTATATTATTTAAAACAATTTCATTAAAAATAATTATTATTTTTGTCCCCGAGGTGTAGGACAGTCGGTGACGGAGTGTGTTGTTAAGCCACTCTGTGTTGTTAAAGTCACCGGTTCGAAACCTGCGGGGACAAAAAAATCCAACCATGTTAAGGGTTGGTGTGGCTCAGGCCGGGTGCGATCCTCGGGTGATTTTGACGGCTTAGATGCCCCTGAGTCACGATTTATCAAGCCACAGGTTAATCGCATAGCCAACAGGTCCCGCACAAATTAACAAACAAAAAAAATAAATTATTATTTTATTTTTAAAAAATAATAATATATTTTTTTAACGTTTAAACTTAAAAATTATTATTTTTGGTTGTTATTAGTCCCTAAGTGACTTGAGTTTTTAATATCAATTATATAATTTATGATTATTGGTTAATATTTTATAAAAACATGTTATTAATTTTATTTTTTATAAAATTATTATTAGTATTAGTATTAGTATTAGTATTAGTATTAGTATTAGTATATATATATATATATATATATATATATTAATTTTTAGAATTAATAAATGTTAATTTTTTTAAACGGAGGATTTGATTTGATAAAATAATCATAGTTGAGTTAACACTTATTTAAATAATAGTAGAATTAAATTTAAAAAAATAATATTACTATGTATTCTTTATGACATTTGTTTACAAAATAATAAAAATCAAATAAGTTTTGTTTTGGTATTTTCTTTTGAGAAAACCCTAGGAGTCATCGTTCTCTCTGCAGGCCTCCTCTAGCTCGCTCTCGATGGCTTCTCTGGCAGATCTCATCGCAAGAAGGGATCCTTTCATGGATCTGCCTTCTCTCCACCTTGGCGGCTCGTCCTTTCCTCCTCTACGCAAGCCCGTCTCGGCTCTCTCCCTGAAGCCTCCTCAAGGCCCCCCTACTTAGCAAAGTTTTGTCAACATCTCGTCCCCTTCGCCCCTTCGCAGTATCCCCAAGTTTCAACCCTTTTTGAAGCAAGGCGGCTCGCATTCCCATAGATCTCTTTAGCAGGAGGATGACTCCCTTCCATCCTCTCCTGGTTCTCGAGTGGTTTCCTCCCCGCCTGCGGCCCTTCTCTTCATCATTGCAGCCAACTTGTCTGAAGTTTTAGGGTCTCCTATAGGGATTGTGGTGAAAGAGGCCCATGCTCCCATCATTTCAGTCATTCATAATGCTTTGGATTTCGTGGATCACTACAGTTCTCATGTTATTGTTTGCAGATTCAATGGTCTATGGCCTCATCTAGTAGATCTGCATTCTTGGACCTCTTCTGAATAGAGCCCCCTGCTAGAGGAGGAAGCCCTTGTTTTCTCGTGCGCAAAAGGGTTTTTTATCGTGGTTTTTGTTTCTACAGAAGACAGGGATCAGATCTTCAATTTGGGCCCTTGGTTATGGGGCAAGTTGGGCCAATCCATGCAACCATGGACCCTCGCCTTCGACGCCTCTATCGTCGCTATTCCTTCAGCCCTAGTTTGGGTGAGGCTTCCAAATCTTCCTCTTTGCTTTTGGGGCCAAGCCTCTCTGCAAACCATTGGGAATGCCCTTGGAAAGTTTCACAACATAAGCCCAGAAACAAAGTCTGCCTTCACCACTTTTGCCTGAATCTGTGTGGAGATGGATTTCTCAAAAGGATTCCCAGAAGAAATTATCCTGCAAAATAAGGATTATTCATGAACTCGGCCTATAGATTATGAACATGTAAACTTCAGATTCAGAGAATGCTTTGAAACATGACATTTAGCTACCAACTACAAAAAATTTATGGAGAAACATAAAGCTATGAAATCTTTCCGGAAATCCACCTAGTGGGACGGTGCAAAGCTGGCTCATCAACATATTTCGACTACAGAATCTTCACCTGAAGGGAAAAGAAGCGAGTCATCTCAGCCAATTGGACCTCCTCCAGAACAGGAAAAAGTTATGTCTTCACAACCACCTTCTTCTCAAAGTTGGGTCGATCAAGCAGACAAAGAGAATGAGCAATCCAAGGATTGGATGCAAGTGGTAAAAAAGAAAAAGTCCTCTCATACAAGGAAACTAGTGCAGACAAGCAGTCAAACTGGTTCTCTGAAATAAAGATAAGTTATGAGCTCAGAAAGTTAGCTTAGGAAATTTGAGTCTCTTTCATTGTTTAGACTCTTAGAAAGTATAGATTTAGGACATCGGTTTTCGACAATATGAACAGGTTGCAGACCTGAACTATGTATATTTTCCTACAATGGTTATACCACTGCTCTTTTAATATAATATTCCCATTCTTGTAAAAAATAAATAAATATCAAATCAAATCAAAATATTGCCACGCACTCTTGTTTATAGCTAGGTCGTTAAAAGAAATTATGGCTTACAAGGTAATTGAAGACACTAAAATACATTTATACAATATTAATATTAAAACTTAAAATCCTTAACATTATCATCTCAATTCGGATTTTGTGGAGACAGAAGGCATGTGCTATTCACATTTATTAATGATAATAAATTCCACTATCTTTGGGATGTGTTATTCACATTTATTAATGATAATAAATTCTACTATCTTTGGGATTTAGTTCTAATGAAATATATTTAGTGTTATCTCTGGAGACATTCCATAAAATTGGAAATATAGAGGGAATATTAGCATGGCCCTTGCACAAGGATGACACATTTTGTAATGATAATAAATTTCATCACCTTTGGAATTTAGTGATCATAAAATGATAGAAGGTGGTGACTCTTCTTAATGATTGATAGGTTTTTTTTTTTAATTTGAAGCAATATCAAGATTAATCTTTCATTTTTGTTACGGATCTAACCTCCCTAAGGTGAGGAATCTTCTCATGTCGTCTGTATATGTGCATATACAGAAGGTGCATATACGAACGACGCATATACAAAAGGTGCATATACAAAAGAAATTTATGTTAATCCAAATGCATATTCCATATATGCGTGCTTCCATATATGCGCATTTAAGGAAGTTGTCATTCGTAAATGCACATTTATAGGTGCATTTATATGTGTCGTCCATATATGTGGATATACAGAAGCGCACATATATGGAAGATGTCATTATGGAAGTGGCCAGCTTCCGTATATGCAGATTTACAGAAGTCGTCGTCCATATATGCGCATATACGGACGACGCATATATGCCAAGTCCATTTTAGAGTCAGTTAGTAGTATATTGTATACTAAAATATTTTTTTTAATGGGATCTACATTTACTACAATATTGTTTGTATACAATATACTACTAATTGACTCTAAAATGGACTTGGCATATATGCATCGTCCATATATGTGTTCTTTTTTATATGTGCATATACGAACGACGACTTATGTAAATGTGCATATATAGAAGTTGGCCACTTCCATAATGGCGTCTTCTGTATATGTGCGCTTTTGTATATGCGCATATACAGACAATGCATATAAATGCACCTATAAATGTGCATTTACGGATGACAACTTCGTTAAATGCACATATATGGAAGCACACATATACGGAAGATGCATTTGGATTACCGTAAACGTATTTTGTATATGCATCGTTCGTCGTTTGTATATGCATTCTTATGTATATGCGCATATATGGACGACGCAAATATGGACAACGGATTTCATAAATGCGCATATACAGATGACGCATATATGGAAGTTGACCACTTCCATAATGGTGTCTTCCATATATTCACCTTCTGCATATGTGCGCTTCTGTTTATGCGCATATACGGATGACATAGATGGCGCATATACGGATGACGACTTCCGTAAATGTGCATATACAGACTATGCATATATGGAAGTTGGCCACTTCCATAATGGCATCTTCTGTATATGCGCGCTTCCGTATATGAGCATATACAGATGACGCACTGATTAATATAAATGTGCATTATGGATGGCAGCTTATATGTGCATATATAGAAGCCGCATATATGGAAGATGGATTTGGATTACAGTAAATTTATTATGCATATGGACCTTCCGTGCACTATATGCTATCTGGAACTTCGATAAGCTTAGATAAATGAACGCCACAAGCGATGCACATCACGAGTTGGCCACTTCCATAATGGAATCTTACGTATATACTGCGGCTTCACATTATATACTCGTATTGAGCGACAACTACGTAAGAAATGGGTGTATACGGACTACGCTATCTGGTGGCCGCGATCCATATATGTGTCTTATGTATATGAGTGCTTACAGCCGCGCACAAATGTGCATATCTGAGAGAGCTGACTTATCTTAAATGTGCATCTCTGAACAACGCCTGCGATTTGGTCACTTCCATAATGGAATCTTCGTATATGTGGTTTTTCGTATAAGCGTATACGGATGATGCATATAAATGTGTATTTACGAACAACAACTTCCTTAAATGTGCATACATGGAAGCACACATATATGGAAGATGCATTTGGATTAACGTAAATTTCTTCCATATATCGTCGTCCATATATATGCACTCTTTTGTCTATGCATGCTTCTGTATATGTGCATATCTGACGATGACTTACAGCCAAATGCACATATCTGAGGCCGATGCATATATGAAATCTATCCACTTCCATAATCGTGTCTTTCTTATATGCGCTTTTGTATATGCATATATGGATGATGCATATAAATACATGTATAAATATGCATTCTGGGCGACAACTTCCTTAAATGCACATATCCGGGAGGCTTGCATATCTGAAGATGCATTTGGATTACCATCAATTTCTTTTGTATATGCACCTCCCGTATATATGTGGATTCGTATGTAATGCGTTTTGGTATATGCACATATCTGGGACCAATCCCTTAAATATTGCATATGGGCGGGAATGCTCTGGAATATGCATTTGGATTACCATGAATTTATTTCATATATGTACCTTTAGGTATATGTGCATATATGAAGATGCATATATATAGACGACGATTTAGTAAATCTACATGTATACGGAAGAAGCATATATGAGCGGCCTTGTAGTCTGAGGAAGATGCATATCTGGAACAGAGGCATATGAGAGATGGCCCTTCCATGAATGCACATATATGTGTCATCAATATATGCACCTTCCATATATACGCGCTTCCGTATATGCTCGCTCTCTGACGACTGACTTAAAGTAAATCGCGTATCACGGACTGCGCATATATGGAAGCCACTTCAATGACATCTTCCATATATTCATGCTTCCGTATATGCACATGCTTTCGTATATGTGTGCTTATGTATATGCATACTTTTTGTATATGTGCTTCCATACTTATGTGCATTTAAAGGAAGTTATAGTCTATAAATGCACACATTTATCACAGCGCATTTATATCGTCGTCCATATATTCGCATATCACGGAAGACACCATTAGCGGTGACGGCTTACGTATATGCACATATCTGAGAAGTGGGCATATATGGAATATGCCATTATGGAAGTGTTCTTATTGGATGCCAATAAATTTCGAAGGGTTTCAAAACTTTATTTTCTCCTAACAATAGTGATGTTTTTACAATACTAACACAATTTCATCCTACCAATGTGATTTTTCTTGGGGCATGTATGACTAAGGATGTCAAGGAAGATTTAAGGAGGTTTATTTAGGACATGAAGGTCAATGCCCACATAGTAATATTTCATAAATAAGATGGTGTCTTTTGGTGCAATTCATATGAGAACTTTCCAGTTGGAAATATGGTTAAGGTGTACAAACTTATATTTTTCCTTGTTAAGTTACTTCTCATGTTGTCCAACTTCAAACATGGAAACTGTGACTTCAAAACCATAAATATAGTTGAAAAAAACTTGAAGGTCAAAGTGTTTGGAACGCTTACTACCATTAGTGTTACCCTATTAATTAAAATGCCCTATAAAATCTTGACGGGCCTTAGCATAGTTAAAAATCTAGACATTAATGACAAAATCTGCAATTCTTATGCTAATCACTCTAATTATGCTTTTTGATGATGAACATACATATGTTGTCATGCAAGAAAGTTAATGGCTGAAATCACAACCCTTTATTTATTGTGACGACAAAAATAATTCAGACCATATCAAATCGTGTCCATTAAAATCCCATATGTATTTAAAATCCCATTTGTAATTAATAACCCATTAAATATAGCCATTTCCGAAGTCTCCTTCATCGCTATTGCAACTTCCATATTCTTCCTTTGTTGTGGAATCTCCAAGAGACAACTATTGATCCAAGACTTATGAGATAGCCTAAATTTGATACTCCATTTTCCTTATCCTCAACAAAGTCCGAATCAAAATATTTGGTCAGGTTGAATTCATCTACCTTAGAGTAACTAAGTGAAAAATTTTGAGTTCCTTTCAAGTATTTTAGAACTTTTTTTGTAGCAGACTAATGTCTTTCACAAGGGATTTTCATGAACCAGAAAGAATCCTAACAACAAAATTAAATATCTGTGGTATGGTGGTGGTAAGATAGATAATACTTTCCCAGATGGGGTGTTGGTGGATTCCCGGCTGGCGGCTTGCTGGAGCAGGCACCAGCCACCGCAGCATGGAGCCACGTGACGGGCCCGTGCTGCAGTACCACGCCCTCCCGAAAGTGTAATGGAATTTATATGTCGCTTAATGCTCGAAGCATGGGGCATTTACGCCACCCTCTTATCCCATGCAGCTTGTATAATGGCTCACTTCGTTCGTTATGACATATCAATTTGCAAGTGTTCGGAAGGGCTCCCCCCTTCACTACGCAAACAACACCAGGCTTGCACATAGGCTATCCTCTTCTTTGTCTCTCTGCTTCACTGGTCCAACTCTGTCCCGCTCTGCTCACCTGCACACATGAAGGAAAGGATAAGAGGAAAGTCGAAGCGGGGCTCACCCTGGAAGCCACAGACCCCCGGTCACCGCTTATGGCATCCCCGGCGACCTGTTCTTCCTCCCTCCCTCAAAGCATGTCTCCAGTTGCCACCCCTCCACCTCTGCATTCCTTGCATTCTCGCTCCGCGATAAAACCACCCCCTCCGCAGCCTGCGCTTTTACAGTCCTTGGCTACCATCCAGCGAGGGAAGACCCCGACTCCTCGCTCTCCTCAGGACCCTCGGATGCATTTTATGGAGACAATGTCCTTTCCCAGATCCTCGAGCACCTGGAGGAGCGCACCAGCGGCTTTTGGAGAGTTCAAGCGAGCGCGACTCCACCCTACGAGCCACCCCGACAGCGAGAATTTCAAAGAGCGTTTGGGCATTCTATATGATCTTGTCTTCGAGCTCAGAAGGGAGATGGCGGACCTCAAATTTCGACTGCAGGCTACAGAGGACAATGTCGCCACCTTTCTTCAAATCTTGTCCACTATGCAGTCAAATCTCTCCTCGGACCCAGCTGGCTCTTCTCCGGGGGAGGTCCCCGACATTGCACTGGACAGCATTCGACGACAAGCAGCGGAAAAGCAAAAGGAGGTGGAACGTAGCGGCCCAGTGGAGGACGCGGAGCATGTGGAGCGAAGCGAACAACGCAGGGATGACCAGCCTGCCATCTTCGAGACGGAGCCGTGGATAGACGACCTTCGAGCCACGTGGATTGGTTATTAGACAGGTGTTTAGATTTCTTTTTTGTTGAACATCTAGTGCCTTTAGGCTCTTAGTCTAGATGCAGCTAGTAGGGTCTTTGTTTGTTTTCTGAACATGCAACTTTCTCAGACTTGTGTTTTGGGGGCTGGCTGGACTGGTTTCCCCTCTGTTGGGGCAGTCTAGCAATTTTAGCCAGTATCTGTTTGTACTCTTGCAACTCTATTCAGCTCTAGCAGGCACTAAATCTAATATACATACTTCTTACTTACAAAAAAAAGATAGATAATACTTTCCACAAGTTGTCTATGCCCAGTTTGCATCCTCAAATTCATTCCTTCTTATAGATAATACTTTCCACAAGTTGTCTATACTTGGTTGCATCCTCAAATTCATTCCCTTCTTTTGATGTGAGTTTCAAGTTCTATTCCACTGGAGTAGAAACATGATTGCACTTAGCCATGCCAAACTTGTTCAATAGTTCTCCAATGTACTTCTTCTGGGAGATGAATATGTACCTTGAATTTTGAATCACCTCAATACCTAAATAATAGTGAAGATGTCCCAAATATTCCATATCGAAGTCTTTCTTCAACTCCTTCTTTATGGATGCAATGTACCTCTCATTGTTCTCTATTATCAACAGATCATCTACATATACTACAATATATACAACAATTTTTCCAACTTTCTTCACAACCAAAGTTGCATCGTCGATAGAAATGGCCCTAGGATGCTTACATCGTACAAATAAATATGATACAACCTTAATTATATTTATCAAATTTTATTACATGATATCATTCTTCTCAAAACTAAGATGCTAGTGTACCAATTCAAAATGACCAACTATACTAGCATAACATCTCTACCAATTCAAAGTGACTAGTATGCTAATTAAAAATGAGCAGCGACCAATGGTCCTCATAAAAACTATTGGGATGCCATGTTCACGACCATGACTATTGTTGTTCCTGAGTTTATACCAAGGCTTCAAGTATAATGTCAAGCATCAGGAAATGTGGAAAAGATTTCAATGTTTGTCCTTCACTACTGAAATTATAGAGAAAAGTTCTTTAAATCGAATTAATATTATAGCAGCTCAGAGGTTGTTTCTTGCGTCTGAGTTAAATTTGAAATATTGAATGAAATGAAAGAAAAACATAAAGTTTCTAATCAAAGAAAGGCATCAATTACTGAAGAAGATTACTTTGTAACAGAAGAAGAAAGTAAGCAATGTGACTTTCAATGAAGTGTAAAGTATAGTATCTAATTAACATTCAGGTCTTGTATTTACTAACAGTGAATACAGAGGAAAATATGCTTGTTATCAGATTACTAGGTGAAATATAACCACAGTAGAGGTTGTACTAAATTGTGATTTTAAACATTCATCAAAGTAAAATATATGAAAGTATGCTGGAAAATGGAAAGACAGAAGAACACATAACTCAGAATAGACGAGATGTAGAATCTTTGGCCTACATTTGTATTAATTCTCAATAAAGAGAGTCTTCTCCTATACAATCGACAAAAACCAACCCTTGATCCTTTCTCAAAATGTATATTTATACAAAATTTAAGCGTTTCAACTTCTATCATTCTAAAGGTTTCGGTTACAAATGAGAAGGTGGAATGCTTCACTTCATCGTCCCTTGTCTTCCTTCATGTTGGCAGGGCATTTTACTCTCTTTGTCCTCTAGATCCAAAATAGGGTAGAATAAGCAACTACATTACTGGCCTCCAGAAGTGTTACTTTTCCCCTGTTCAATACAATTGATACACTTTTCTACCAACTGGGCTATCAACTTGGGAAGTTCAGTTTGGTCATTAGCTTCTAAAGTGTAGCACTTATTTTCTAGTTGTGGTAGTCTTTCTCCGATTTTCCTGTCTTCTATGATGATAGACAATAATTGTAGGTTTGGTTTTATCAACCATTTATCTACTTGGGCAATATCGACCTATTTTATCTGAGATAGTTCAACTTGGTCTCTTTCCACATTTTCCTTGATATCTAGCAAATGTTTGACTATGTTAATTTTTCCCAACGTTCCAGAGCTACTTTCCTTATCGAGATCTAGCAATTTTTTATTTAGTAGGCCAAATGTTTCTTCACAAGAATATCTCACCTCTTTAGCCATTTTTCTATTCTCTGATATATTATGCTCCCATGATTTTAGAAGGATGTTACCTCTGGTTTTCTCTGGAATAGATAACCTGGAAGTGATGACCATTTATTATTTTGTTGTTGCTATAATAGCCTCCTAGAAATCACCCCGAACCACCTTATCTTCTCTTTCTCTTAAGGTGATATTATTTAGCGCTAGATCTATCATCAGAAAATGATTCTGGATGATTTCTACTTTGGCAAGTAGAATTTGTTGAGCTGCCTCTATTTTGCTTCGTATTTCCATGGTTGGGTTCGAAATACCGTTATATCTATGACCTGGCTCTCAGTAGAATTTAACTTAGATTGCAGTTGTTTTATTAACTCCTCTTGTTGATTTATCTGTGTTTGGATTATTTGATCTGACTGGCGCATTTGCTCAATATTGGATTTGAGATGTTCGATTTCTTGTTGGTCATCTACTATGGCTTGTTCAAGGCTTTTACATTGCTCATTCCTTGCATTCGTTTCTACAGTTGCCATCTAAGTCTGTAATTTTCTAATCAACATGTCTTTTTGTTTAAGTCATTCCTTCAAGGTTCCAACTGAATATTGGTTGGTTGTTGCATAAGCCCCCAATGTCCCTGCTACCTCTTCGACAAATTCTATCTCTTCTAAGGCTTCTCCATCAGTTAGTATTTTGAATTTTTTGGCCGTTGCACTTCCCCTTTGATGTGTTTCTTGCGTAACCACAACTTTTATTTTCTTGATAAAAAATAAATCGCTAGGAGGTAGCTCTTCTACGGAGATAGGTGTTAGATCTTCTTTGAATATTATTCCTGCATCGGGGTTCCTTTGGTAAATTGCAAGGGTGTGACGAATGGAATGGGACTGCATATTTATGTAGATGTTTGTTTCATAGTGGCGTCTGTGACTAGTTCATTTGAGGTAGACAAGTATGTGTCTCCTACCTCCTTTGAGGGTATCTCTGTTTGATCCTTGACCTGTTTACCCAGTGTATATGTCTCTGGCGTTCTTTCTTCTTGGTTTGGGACCTCAGTTTCCCGATTCGAGGTCTCAGTTTCTTCTGCGATCCCTTGAGTCTCTTGTTTGCCTATTGAACCTTTGGTTTTTGTTTATTGTACATCTGGGCATGTAGAGGCTTTCCCCTATAAAATTTTGGGGAGGCCACTCTTCCGGTGTTCCTGAAATTTGTAAAATTCTACCATCCCTTCGGGTGGCAGGGCTTTGATCCAACTTAAAACTTCCTAGTAGGATTTCTCTCCTCAGAAAATCTCATCATAAGGAGATTCTTCATGCTCGTATATTTTTAAACCACATCTTGCCTTGTGGTTACCCACAACCTTATTAGGGTCGTGCTTCTTGAATTCAATGTCTACTAGTTTCATTTCCTTTAAGGTCGCGGCTTCTACTTTAGCATGGACAAAATATAATAAATAATAGGTACCAATGTGTGAGGGAAATGATGGCCATACCTTTTTCTGAAACCCTTTGAGCTCTTTGTTGATCCCTCCCGAGTGTCCTTACTCCGACCCTCGACGTTCGCACCTCCGACGACCTCTCCAAGGCTAAATTAAAATTGTAAAATTTTAAATTAAATTTATAAAATTTATGATATAAAAAATGAAGACCTCAGTTTTTTTATAGTTTAGTTATTTTATAAAGTATAAAACTATATATATTTTTAGTTTTTTTTTTAATTTAAAAAATATATATATAATAAATTTGATATTTTTTATTTTTATTATATTAAATATAAAATTAATATTTTAAAAAATATTTCATCTTATTCCCATTATTTTATTTGTTTTAATAGAATATCATCATTATAAAAAAAATTCATAAATATTCCATATTTTCATTATATTAAATATAAAATTAATATTTTAAAAAATGTTTCATCTTATTCCCATTATTTTATTTGTTTTAGTAGATGAATACCATTATTATAAAAAAAAATCATAAATATTTCAAAATCTGTAAAACACAAAATAGAAGATATAGATATCACTAAAAAGAACATTTAAATATATTTTCAAAAAATAATCAACATAAAATAAAATAAACAATGTTTACTTTCCATATCTTTTATATAATATTATAAAGTAAAAAGAATAAATCTTATTTTTCATTTTTTTTAATTTTTTATTTTGTGGATGAGTTAATTATCATCTAACTGTTAATTAAAAGTGAAGTCATAAAATATTATAAAGATTTTTAGAAAATTATCTTTAATTATTAATATAATAACTAAAACATGTTTGTTATTTTTACTATAAAAAATTAGAGAGATCAAGCATATTAAAAGTGAAGTCATAAAATTAAAAGTTAATTATGTTTGTTATGTTTGTTAATTATCATCTAACTCTTAATTAAAAGTGGAGTCATAAAATATTATAAAGATTTTTAGAAAATTATCATTAATTATTAATATAATAACTAAAACATGTTTGTTATTTTTACTATAAAAAATTAGAGAGATCAAGCATATTAAAGACACTCAACTTTTTATTTTAGAAGTTGTGAACATGAAACCTAAAATCACAGAGGAGAAAAACAAATTAATGAAACCTAGAATCAAATTTTAATATTAGAGGTTGTGAAAATGAAACCTAACATCCTCTTAATCCGAGTTTCTCCCGCACACGCTCTGCGTGAGCCTCCTACTACCCTCTTCTCCCAGCCGTCGTGGCCCCAGGAGGGGGCTCTGAGCCTCCCCCTCCTCTCCCCCCAGAGCTCTCGGCCTTCAAAAAATTGGTAGAGGCCTGTAGCAAACGACCACTATCAGCCTCCCAAGAAAAATTTGTGAAGAAGATGGACGCCATCCCGACGGTAGATCTCCTAGCCAATGAGCCCTGTCGTGCTGCCTTAAGCATCGCTGAAAGAGGTATGATCGACCAATTTACTGGTTTATGGCCTTCTCTAAGAGCCATCGAAGCGTGGATACATAGGAACTAGAGACCTCTTGTCTCAAAAGGCATCAAGAGCCACTTCGTCGGGAAAGTTTATTATGTTTTCATATTCGACAATGCTGAAGACATGAATCTTATATTCAGAAACAGACCTTATTTTATGGGCCCCCAAGGGCTGTACCTGAACCAGTGGACTCATGTCTTTGATCCAGCACTGGATGTGTCGTCGGCAGTCCCAGTCTGGGTGCACCTTCCACACCTACCTCTGCATTGCTGGAGCCCGAAATACCTAGAATCGATTGGGAATGCCCTTGGAAAATACATTGACAAAGCAGGAAGGAAGGATCAATACTCCTGCGCGCGAATCTGCGTGGAGGTGGACCTAGAAATAGGGCTCCAAGAGGCCATCAATATAATAGTGGCAGACTGGACACATTTTCAATAACTGGACTACGAGCAGCTCCCCTTCAAGTGCAGGTATTTCCACAGCTATGGGCATTTTGCAAGAAACTGCAAAAAGAAGGTAGAGGAGGAAGCAAAAAAAACGAAAGGGGAGCAATGGACGAAGGTCCAGAAGCCGACCCCCTCAAAGTAGATCAATAAGCCTCGTTCAAAAGGGACTTCTCCAGGAGCCATTGTGCCCAACACAGTGCACCCTCAAGGGGCTGGGAATCCAACTCCTATCCAGATAGAATCAACTCTAAACCTGTAATGAACCTCAAAATTCCAAAATAAAAATAAAAAATCTTAGTGACATTAAAATTTCCTTTTCTTCGATCAACTTGTTTCGAAGGTCTCAAGGTTATCGTATGTGATTAGGTGTTACTATCACTCCCATAAGGTCTATGGTCGCTACTGTTGTCAATTTAACTACCTTCCTTTGTAAGAGAATTTTATCTTTAAACGTCTCTGGTTATCTAAAAACCATATATATATAAAGGTTACAAGGCTAAACTCGTTAAAAATATAGTTCCTCAGTTTACTAACAAAAGTTAGCAAAAGGGGTAAAGGTTCGTCCCGAGACATAGCTTTATAAAGTGTTAAACATTAGGGTATTCCAATCTCTCCAACATAACATTATCGTTGCTTATACATATGAGCACCTATACGAGAGGTATTGGGTTCTGAAAGGAACTACTCGTATTAAAGATCACTAGTCTTAGATTCATGAGGGACTTTAAAACTTTGTTAAAAATGTTCGAATGATACACTTTGTGTAAAACAGATCGTGATTACCCTTACCCAACCATGACTCCAGACTTGTGGTGGGTTGACGGTTGTCATCATTGAAGGGTTCAAGCGTGCTTGTCCTCCTTCCCGAAAGTGTTAAGGTCAACGAACCAGGTAGTCTCATTCCAACTGACGAGAAACTGGATTTATCGGTTGTATTAGGAATTCCCTTAACGGAGTCATCTCCCTCACACAGACTTGGTGTAAAGTCGACTGATATACTTGTCAAGTCTTGAGTTAAAGCCCCTATCTAGCCTGAGTAATGGTGATATGCCTAGGCGCCTTCCGAGGTTTATAACTCGAAGATTGTGTCAACGAAACCCTGCCACCTGACCTCGTTCACATGGTAGCGTACTGTTGCGTACTATCACCATTACTCTACTTCTGCGAAGGGTGGGTAGGTGATTAATGTTGTCTCCCACCTGTGTCTAGGTATTTTCAAAACGAAGGAAAATGCCTTAGTGCAACCCTGTGGTAGCTCTTAACTCTGTAAGAGGTTGGTGGTCTTGGGCGGACACGACCTGGGTGGAGGATATGAAGGCGTTTATTCCTTGGTGTTCCCTATACACTGTAAGCCAAAGAATTTGTGTTATTTTACTTTGCCCTCGAATCTGGGACTCTTAAATATTGAAGACTCTGTTGGTATTGATCTTCTTTGGTTTTGCGTTTATGGGTTTGTTGGGTCACCGAAGATTTCCTATTCTATTTTGGATTTCTTTACTTATCTCCCGTTATTCTGCGATAGGTATCCTTTCCTCTATGAACCCTCGTAGAAGGCTCGGACTATAAGGGATTTTGAAGGGGACGAGAGAGTCACCAGTCTATGAGCCGGTGCTCTAGTTCAGAGGTAAGTTCTACACGACTCCAGTTCCATAATGTAGGTCTGAACTCGGTATAACTCGATTAAGAGACTACATTCCTGGTTATGATTCATTTTCGGGTGTTAAGGATTTGAAGATTTATTTCCCCCTCTTGTCATGAGTTTGTGCATATAAGTGACAGGGATCCTTAAGAGTAAATAAGGATCCCAATGTATAACTTTTGTAACGCCCAAAGGCCTGCATCTTACGTTGGGTGTCTTCGACATATTTATCGCTGAGTAAATTATTTATGGTTTCTACTGTGATTCGTATTTCCGTCGTCATACCCTATGTATATAAAATGTTTTGTCAATGGGGTTGATGTGGTTGTGTAATCTATATTCCCTGGATTCGCAAGGAGTCGGGAATAACGAAGATCTTCGAACTTCTGTGATCATTCCGCATGTGAAACTGTTTTCGGTTTAGGGATTTTTATTCCAAGCATTCGGCTCTGGAAATGTGTATTTATGAATGTCTCTTCATATTACTTCAACGAAAAGGGTAAAGAAAGGAATTAATATATTTGTGGTAGCTATCCCAATGGTTTATGTATTCATACTGTATGTAGTTACTATTCTACTTGTTTACAGTCCTGTTTTTATTCGTTGTCCTTATTCGATGAAGAATTTTCTCGGTTAAAATCATTAATGGTGGGCCCTTGTTTCCTGTGAGGGTATCCATCAACATTCTTTGGTTCCATTCTCCCTTTCGACTAAGGATGGATTCGCTCAGTGGCATCGATGGAAAGGATTCCACACCGATCGCAAGCTAAGTAATAATTTTGTATTTTAATTTCGTTAATCTTCTCTGCGAGAGATTTATTTCCTTATGATTAAATTGCGCTACTTTTGTTTCGGATATAATCCATTTCTATTTAAATTTTGTTCCCTCTAAGTTTCATTGCTGACTCATGCAATCTATTCCCTTTTCAGGATTCGGATGCTTCGCGTTTGATGGATTCGTTGGTCGCCGGACCCGAAAAGGTACTCGAGTTCCAACAATCAGACTTCATCTTAAACTCTAGGTTCTGTTCTCTACTGTGTAAAATTTCGCCACAAGGTTCTGTTGCTATCGGGCTTTCTAGGGTAACAGATTTACTTGTAATTTTAAATACTTGTTAGAAGGGAAGAAACCCCGTATTGAAACGAGTTTCACCATCCAAGGTTTATACTCTAGAGAGTCGAAGGACTCATCTTAAGCATTATGTCGGCTCTGTACATTCCTTTCGTTTTGTGGTTATTACAAGGGGAACAATTATAACCCTCTCCAATCATTTATACAGTGAGGTTTCATAGTACTGTTCTGTGACAATCGATACTTATCCCCTGTGTATTAACTATTCGCAGTTATACTCATGGAAACCTTTCTGTCATATACAATATTTATATTCGGGGTTTTAGATAGTCGTGGTTATATATTTCAGTACAGACATGCATGATTATAATAATTTTCATTCGCTCCAGATTTCTCTAAATGTTTACACAAATTGAAATCTCGTGATATATATTGGGTACTTAAAGATGTTTGACCATATGATTATCTTATGATCGGTAGATCATTCTAGAAATTGTAGTTTTCGGGATGTACATGCTTAGTTTTTATTTCATTAAGTAGAATTAGATCTGTCTTGACACGATTAACACACAGTAGTATTGTAACACCATCTAATGTTCGGATCTATATTTTATTTCCACTAGATCTATAACTCATCACTTTATAATTTCATAATTTAAGATATCGATTATGTTCCTACCACACAAATCTTATAGAAAACAGACATAGATATACCCCGTGGAATATTGGTTCCATCCTTACAATGACTAATATCCCAGGCTCGAATAGCTACAGCCTTTTAATCGATTCCAATTATTTCTACTTTAATTAATATACAACAACTCTGTAATTCTATCTAATACATATGCTGGAGAGATAATCGTCTACGATAGAAACCAGATACAATCATTTCAATAGTACAATCATGAAAAGAGGAGAGTAAAGAGACATATCTGAAGTAGTTCGTGGGAAAACAAAGGGAACAACCACATTCCTCCCAACCGTAGAATAGGGTAGCCAACGCTTACCCAATTCACACCCTAGCCTGACCATGAATCCATGAGGGAAAACTTGAAATCTCCTCTTCAGCAATGTCTTTCTCTATGAGTAGTCTTCTCCCTTGCCTCACACCCAGAATCAGTGTTCATAACAACAAGTATTCAGTAGTTCCTCCTAGCAGCATACTAGGCAGCGTCCTGCCTCCTCACATATGCTATTTAACAAAAAAAATGCTTTTGCCTAGGTCTTTCTTCCCCCCCCCCTTGGGAATTTTCACATCTTTCTAAATCTCTAATTTTCAGGAGCTACCAATGGCCAAATCTCTGATTTTCCACTTGTAATAATCATCCCAGAGGTAGTTCCAACATGTTCCCCACTCATGGAGTCATGGTCAACTGATTTTAACATGGTTGTTCCATTTGTCCTCCTGCAATCAATATAAAATATTTTGTTTTCATAAAAGTGTCATAGTCAAATAGTTAGTTGGGTCAAATCAGATCTCTGCCCAACAGTCATAATAATTAATTACAATTATCAAATTCGAAATTCGAAATTGCCATAAATGGCAAAAAAATTCCAAATTCGAATTTACTAAAAACGAAATGATTTTCCAACAAATTTTAAATTTCAAAAATACTTTATTTTTGGGGATGTCACAGAACCCCTTCGATCCTCTCAACTCACAGGAAGAACCTCCAGCTACAGCTCATGTTTTGGATCAACAGGCCTCCCCCCCAGCTTTGGAAGAAATCAATTCAGGTGCTCTTCCCACTCAACCAGAAAACCAAGTAGAAGGCTCTTCCTCCCCCTCCTACGTAGATATGATAAGAAAGAAACCTCTGAAAATTTCAGGCATATACGGACGATGCATATATAGAAGAAATTTACGGTAATCCAAATGCATATGCCTCATCCGTATATGCGCATATACATAAGCGCGCATATACAGAAGGTGCATATACGGACGACACATATACAGAAGAAATTTACGGTAATCCAAATTTATGAAAGCGCGCATATACGAAAGGTGCATTTACGAACGACGCATATATGGAAGGTGCATATACAGAAAAAATTCACTGTAATCCAAATGCATATTCCGTATATGTGTGCTTTCCATATATGAGGATTTAAGGAAGTTGTCATTCGTATATGCACATTTATACGCGTATTTATATGCATCATCCGTATATGCGCATATACGAAAGCGCGCATATACGGACGACGCATATACGAAAGGTGCATATACAGAAGAAATTTACGGTAATCCAAATTTACGAAAGCGCACATATACGGAAGGTGCATATACGAACGACGCATATACGGAAGCGTGCATATACGGAAGGTGCATATACAGACGGTGCATATACAGAAGAAATTTATGGTAATCCAAATGCATCTTCTGTATATGTGTGCTTTCATGTATGAGGATTTAAGGAAGTTGTCGTCCGTATATGCACATTTATATGCGTATTTATGTGCATCATCTGTATATGCGCATATACGGAAGCGCGCATATATGGATGACGCATATAAATACGCGTATAAATGTGCATATACGGACGACAACTTCCTTAAATCCTCATATATGAAAGCACACATATACGGAAGATGCATTTGGATTACCGTAAATTTCTTCTGTATATGAACCGTCCGTATATGCACCTTCCGTATATGCACGCTTTCGTATATGCGTGCTTCCGTATATGCGTCGTTCGTATATGCACCTTCTGTATATGCACGCTTTCGTAAATTTGGATTACCGTAAATTTCTTCTATATATGCACCTTCCATATATGCGTCGTCCATATATGCACGCTTTCGTATATGCGCATATATGGATGACGCATATAAATACACGTATAAATGTGCATATACGGACGGCAAGTTCCTTAAATCCTCATATATGGAAAGCACACATATACGGAAGATGCATTTGGATTACACTAAATTTCTTTTGTA
>SNQJ01S0053641.1:0-17128 GCA_010110895.2 Picea sitchensis
GGTGGCTTCTGTCCATATACCGCTTCAAAAGGAGTCATGCGTGTAGTTGTATGGTAGGAAGTGTTGTACCACCATTCAACTAGGGGTAACCATTGAGCCCACTGATGTTGGCACAACAATTAGATTACGTCAATTTAAAATGCTCATGGGAAGAAACTTTGTAACCACAAATAAATTGAAACATAGCTAATTGAGTTTTACAACTCCCTAATGTTAGAACCACAAAAGAAAACTACATCAACTATATAAAAAATCACTCAACATATACCCCGATTGGTGACAAAGGACCATATTGCATCCCTGATGAGGAAAATAATGATGGAAGAAGTCGAATAGGCTATCATGGAAATTCCCAAAGGTAAATCTCTAGGCCCATATGGATTTACAACTAAATTTTTTCATGCTTGTTGGTTTTTTATCAAACAAGATGTAATGGAAGCCTTTAAATCAACCTTCCTAACGCTGATTCTTAAAGAGGAAAAGGTGGAATTACCAAGCAAGTTCCGACCAATTTTCCCGTGTAATTTTATCTACAATATTATCTCCAAAGTCATAGCCAACCACTTAAAACCTCTCCTAATTTCCCAAGAACAATTAGGCTTTGTGGAAGGCCACTAAATTGTAGATAGTATTTTCATGGCCCACAAAAACATTCGTTCCTCAAATTCCTCTCATAAACTTGGTCTTCTCATAAAGTTGGACCTAGCCAAAGCTTATGATAGTGTTAGTTGGGACTATATTTCAGGCATCCTAAAAGCCTTTGATTTTTCTCCCTGTTGGATCGAATAGATTATGTCTATGACATCCTCAACTTTATTCTCTATATTAATTAATGGATATCTATCGACTACCTTTTCCCCATCCAAGGGAATTCTCCAAGGAGACCCCCTCTCCCCTTTCCTCTTTACCCTAATGGCAAAAGGCTTGTGAAGGCCGATTCAAGTAGTAGCTTCACAAGGAAAATGGAAAGATCTTAATCTACAAGGGGACGAAAAACTATTAACCCAACAACAGTTTGTAGATGACACAATGTTAATGGCTACCCCAACTATTAGAGAGGCTCTTCAAATCAAACAAGTGTTAAAGGAATTCTCAGAAGCTTCAGGAATGATGATTAATCAAAGTAAGTCCCAATTTTTTTCCTTTAATACTACGCCAATAGTGAAATCCCATCTAGCAGAGACTTTGGGTTTCCATCCTATCCTTGTCCCTTCAAATTATCTAGGTGTCCCCCTGTTCATGTCATCTTTAAAAAAATCACCCTAGAAAGACCTCCTCTCAAGCCTAGCCAAGAAGCTCAAAAATTGGGCCTTTAGATCCCTTAACCTAGCGGGAAGACTAACCTTGATCAAATTCCTCAAAGCCATGCCTCTATATCGCTCATCAGTCCTATCCTCCCCCAAATATATCCTAAAAGATATTCAAAACATTCAAATAAATTTCTTCTAGGGAGGTACAAAGGAAAATAAAAAATGGGCATTAGTCTCATGGAAATCGATGTGTAAGCCTAAGATGGTAGGTGGGTTAGGTCTCCGAGATCCAGAAACAATCAACAAAGTGTTAACAACCAAGCTATGGTGGTGTTGGAATATGAATCTGAAATCCTAGTGGGATCATCTATGGAAAGGGAAGTATGCCCCTAGAGGAACTAGAAAGTAAATTAATTAGAATGCAAAGGGCCCCGAGTGGATCTACCATTTGGAATATGGCTTGGAAAAACCCATTCCAAATACAAAAATATAGCTTTTGGGAAGTTAGGAATGGTTAGGAGGCACTATTTTGGGAGTATTCCTGGCAACAATTGTTGGGATGGTAAGAGCAAGAGAAAATCCTAGGAATAAAGGAAGTTGTGCAAAGTAAAGGTAAAGCAAAGGTCATCCATTATTGGATTCTAGATGAGGAACACCAAGGATGGTGTAAATGGTTACCTAAAGAAGAATGGGAAGCTCCTCAGGATCAAGAGACCCTAGAACAATTTTTGGAGGGTATAAATAGTAGGAAAATAAAAGTAATCCAGAAGGAGGATCACCTCCATTGAGGATTATCAATGAGGGGTTCTGTTATAGAAATATTTGCCTCACCCCATGCAAACTTGCTCAGAAGGAATTTTCCATTCCCCTATGTAGACTTGAAGTCCTCTTTTGCAGTTCCCAGAGCTAAAAATTGTATTTTTCCACATATACATGCCCTAACAGATATACAACATGCGTATACGCAAGTTGCACCATTACAACCCGTGTACATCGGGTTTTGTGCTCAAAATTAAAAAATGGTGTCGGGTTTCCATGTCACGTCACGTGATCCATGATCCTTGAACTTCCATATACTGGAAACGTTCAGAATCGACCCTTTATTTCCTTTTGAAGGCTATAAATGAGCCTTATCCAAGCTATGGAAAATAAGAGAAGAGTTCAACTTTGAGAGAAAAGTTACTCTGGAGAAATTATTCACTTCACATTGAGTTTGCATCCCTTTGTACTTTTAAGTCTGAACACATTGATTATCTCCCAAGCTCTTCCCAATTTGATGGAGAACCTCATTGTCTCTCTTATATGAGATTTCCTTTGGTGGAGGATTGAAGTGGTGGAGGCCCAGCTGGAAGGGGCTTAGTTTCTCGGTTCCAAACGTGCCGACACAAAAGTTTGCCATTCATACACTTCTATTGTTTACATTTTAATAGAAATACTCTTTTATTGTCCAATTAATGTCTTGAAAATATTTGAATTGTTATTCCATGGGCGTATTTGTTATGAATATTGATGGATTATGCTATTATATATGCCAACTTTATATATTATCACCATATGCTTGTGTATCTTGGTTGTTGAGGACAAGTTGCAGGTGTATTGCTTTGAAGCAAGTGCTCAATGATGGACTTCATCGAACGTCTAGACGAGGTAGGCTCTTTATCTTGTCTTGTTAGCATATTTGTTGATATATCATACTTGAGATTAGAGTTGATTTCTGTAATCATTTCCGTCTATTGTGGTTTATCCCATGCCATAGAGTGATTTTCCTTGTAATAGAGTTGGTGACCATACTAGGGAGATAATCTTCTTTTCAGGGTTTGGAGTGTCTTTTGTCCTTTGATTTCTCTCATTTATCTTGAGTTTCTTGATGTTTGATTGCTTGACAACCTCTGTTCATTTTGAGTCTGAGTTTCTTGGACTTATCCTTAACTTGATAGTGTTTCAATAAATATACATGGTTTTTTCCTTGACAGTTGTGTACATACACAAGCTGTTGTTCTGTAGGAAGCATATCTATGCAGTTTTCTCCTGAACAATCGCGTACATCATCCTTTTTTTCTTGATTTATGAGTTTGATGTTTGCTGGGTAATTTTTTATGGTTGCTGAGTCTTATTAGGTCTCTGTCATGACTATTAAGTGCCTACAGAGTTATAGAAAACCTTTCTTTGGTTGAATTTCGGGCAGTTTTTTCTTTCTCATCATCTTTTTCATCAGTTGTCCTTGCATCCTAGGATGGGTGTTTGCTTCTTGATATTCTACTTGGTTTGTCTCTATTTACATATTGTAGTCTTTATATCCAGCTGTTGTTCAGTCCTTTCATTTTCATTCTTTTGTATTGAAAATAAAAAAAAATACATTTTGCATTGTTGGCATTTGATCTTTTGGGTTCTTATCATTGATATCAATACATCTATAGAAAGATTGCATTTTATTTGGAATTGCAGAATTGAATTGAAAATTGCATTTTGAAAATATTATCATTTATTGGGAATTGAAGTTAGGACTTTACATTTTATTCATATTCATTTATTTTACTTGCCGAGTCATAACATCATCAGTTTCCTTACCACACCTTTTGAGTAAGTAAAGCCACTAAAAGTAACACTATAAATTTAAAATTGATTAGAAACGATTTTATTTTTCAGGGTGCACAAACTAGCTTAAGATTTAGGGCCTTGGAATAGGATTTTGTGAGTAAACTTCTCCAAGGCTTTTAAATTCAACATGTGTGTCTAACTAAGGGAGTGGCACATCCATTGTATAATTGGTGATGTCGGGAGGCTCTTCTCACACTGAAGTTAAGCATGAGGTCGCGCGAGGTTGGTTGAGGGGATATCCCCTCAATACCTACTTAGCATCAAAGATATTTCTGGGGATCAATTCATATATCAGGGTCTTTCTAGTAACTTTTCCTCTATGACAGGTGGTGCTTTTGAGATTTCGGGCTTTGCAACCCTGCTCATATGGTGGACCTGACTTATGCATGTTCTCATTCACATTGGTTATATCATGGTGACTTAGTTGTTGGACATAGGTATCCACACAGGTTTCTTGAAGGGGTTATTCTGCAGGTACCCTAGGTTAGATAAGGGTTGGACAACACAAAATTTTTATGGAGGATTACCTCTCTGGGGGGATCTAATCAACTACGATGTTAATCCCATGAGGCCCCTGATAAATGATTCTAATACCTTCGATCTTTTGAAGGGAGTCTCGGGCCCCTCTTGGGTGAGACATACCTACTCTAGTGAGGGAGGTCCCTTTTCAACTACTATATCATGTTTGTGTGCATTGGCGTTGTTGCTTTATTTTGGTGTTCTCTCTGATTATTAGTTGGCCTTAGGATTTTGTATTGTGTCGTGAGTTTTCATTGCTATGGTTAATGGAGCCCCCATGACTCCCTCAGTTAGCATTTCCTAGCCCATGGTCCTTTCCCATTCCATGGGGATGAATCCTTTTGTATTTTTGAGTGGTACGCCGAATCATGATACTCAGTTAGTACCTTGGGCCTCTAATAATTTTTCTCATGGTATGCCATAAATGTCTTTGCAGTTTGCATCCTCTCATCGCCTTATGCGAATCCTAGTTTTGGGTTTGGAGGCATGATGCCTCCTTATTCTCCTATTTCGTTTGGTGGGAATAATATCCCTCAACCAACTCTTACGGTAGGAGGTTGGAATATTCCTTCCTACAAACCCAAACCTAGCTTCAATTTTCCAGGAGAAAGTTCTTAAATGGGCGGTCATTCTACTTATTACATCCTGCCCATCTATCCTTCTTCCACTATGCCGGTTCCTATGAAAGTTTTTCCCATGGAAGAACTCAATCTGTTCTTTGATGTTTCATCCCGGGGAAGTCAGTTTTATAGTATGGGAAACCCCCTTCATGAAGTTCCTTCATCTGGGGGCAACATATATCCTCACCTGAGTAACCCTTGTCACGTCGCTTTCTCTTTGCAAGAGGCTTCCTCGATGATGATTCCCTTGCAACCCTTTATGAATCAATGTGGAGGAGGATACTTTCCTGTTGGACAGGGCCATGGTGTATACAAGAATCCTTCCTTGACTGCAATTTCTCAATACCAGTCTTTCCCGGAACCTTGGTCTCAAATGCCACAACCAACTACCACCAGTCCAGTGACTGCAAGTCATACTGGCTTTATATCAACAACCTCTGCTAGTCATGTTGGAGATTGGTCAAAAACCTCTGCAAGTCATGTTGAAGTCCAACAACCAGCTGCTGCAAGTCATGCTGGAGGCACAAATCTAGTCACTACTAGTCACACTGCACATACATCACCAACCTATGCTAATCATGTTGGGAATTCATCACCAACCTTTGCAAGTCATGGTGGAGATTTGCTACTAGCCTATGTAGGTCATGTTGGGAGCATGTCACCATCCACTGCAAGTCATGCTGGGGGAATTCATACGATTGAGAATGCTATACATATAAGAAGTAAGCCCAAGTTCCTTTGTATACTTTGCAAAGGAGATCACCTTACTCGTTTGTGTCCTACTACTATTGTGGTACAAGAAGCATGGTAATTTCCTAGGGGGACTTCGGGTTTTGAGTCATGTTTGGTTTCTCAACATTCTAGTCCTTCTTTGGTTGATACAACGATCATGCCGATGCAATATTCGACTGACACCACTCTTATTTTTGGGGGTGATTCATTTCTTGACCATGTTGTCTCGCATATTGTTCAAACAACAGTCACGTCAATGCAATATTCGACGAACACCACTCCTATTTTGGGGAGTGATGCATCTCTTGACCTTGTTGTCTCGCATCCTATTCAACCAACAATTGAATAAGTGGTCATTCCAGTGAAATATTCGGTCAATCCCACTCTTCTCTTGGAGAATGAAAAATCTAAGGAAGTGACATCGCCAATGCAATCTCCAATCAATCCAACTCTTCTTTTGGTGGGCGATGCGTCTTTCGACCATGTCTTTAGCATTTCTAATTCTATACCTTCTAAAAAAAGGATCATTCCACACTCTCTGAGTACACTCCCTCCAAGTCCTAGGATGGTTTCCTTTGATTGGAATGATCTTGTAGAGCCTCAACTTCTTTTACACCCTTCTAGATAAGGGGATTTCTTCTATATATTGTAGATAAGGTAGCCTATGCAAGTATTTTATCCTCCTATACTTTGACAACTTTGGGTTTCCCCAAGATTGTTTCAGTTGTTCGTAAGTTCCTGACCTTTCACAAAAGTACTACAGGGAGCCATGGCCTCCCCCATGATATGCTGCTTAGAAAAACATCAACGAGTCTGGTTTAAGCTCTTTTTTGACTCTCTCAAAAAGAGAAAATATTTCCAAGTGAACTTGTCTCTTTCACACTCATAAATTGGATTTGAAAGGACGCCTATTTGGTGTAATTTTAACCCTTTTTCAAACCAAGTAGACTAAATTTACGAAAAAGAACATTATTTGGCATTAAGTTGTAATTGCTTCTCATTCTCTTGCTTGTAGTATTGATCCTATTGCCGGTTCTCTCTTTCACATAATAAGCCTACCACCTCAAAAGTTTGCATCATCAACCAAGAAGATCCTTGTTTCTATCCTTTGTAGGTTGATACCCTATTAAGGTCCTAACCCACACATAGGTATATCAATGTATTCGGATGTAATAAAGGTCAATATTAATAAGACCTTTCAATAAAATAGAATAAGGTGGATGTAAGAAGACCTAATAGAAGCTTCCACTTCTAGAAGGATCTTCCTCTAGATGCTTCTCTTAATNAAGGTGGATGTAAGAAGACCTAATAGAAGCTTCCACTTCTAGAAGGATCTTCCTCTAGATGCTTCTCTTAATAGACATATTTAGTATAAATAAGGGTCGAGGGTATGAAAACGCTAGCTTGGAGATTATTGTAACAGAGCGCTGCTCGACTGGAGGTTGCCCCCTCAAAGAGGCCTGTGAACATTGCTTTATGAATCAAAGTGATTTTCTATTGCTATTTCGTATATCATTTCTGTGTATTGTGAAGATTATGCTGGATATTTTACTGTTATTCTGCCATTTCTAGCATTTTATTTCTGTTATGCATATTTTATATATCTGGTATCTTGCATACCCTATAAAAATATATCTTGGTATCTGTTATAGCAATATTTTCCTCACCCCATGCAAACTTTCTTAGAAGGACGTTTCCATTTCCCTATGTAGACTTGAAGTCCCTTTTTGTAGTTCCCAAAGATAAAAATTGTATTTTTCCACATATACGCGCTCTAACATCTATACAACATGCATATATGTAGGTTACACCATTACATCCCGTGTACATCGAGTTTTGTGCTCAAAATTAAAAAGTGGTGTCAGATTTCCATGTCATGTCATGGGATCCATGATCCTTGACCTTCCATATATTGGAAATGTTCCGACTTGGCCCTTCAGTTCCATTTGAAGACTATAAATGAGCCCTATCCAAGCTGTGTAAAAGAGGAGAAGAATTCAACTTTGAGAGGAAAGTTACTCTGGAGAAATTATTCACTTCACATTGAGTTTGCATGCCTTTGTCCTTTTAAATCTGAACACATTGTTCAACCCCCAAGATCTTCCCTATTTGATGGAGAACCTCATTGTCTCTCTTATATGAGCTTGCCTTTGGTGGAGGATTAACACCAAAATTTGTCATTCATATGCTTTTGTTGATTAAATTTTAATAGAAATACTCTTTTCTTGTCGAATTAATGTCTTGCAAATATTTCAATTATTATTCCATGGGCATATTTTTTATGAATATTGATGGATTATGATATTATATGTGCTAACTTTATATATTATCACCATATGCTTGCGTATCTTGGTTTTTGAGGACAAGTTGCAGGTGTATTGCTTTGATTCAAGTGCTCAACGATGCAATTCATCGAACGTCTGGACGAGGTAGGCTCTTTATCTTGTCTTGTTAGTTTATTTTTTTATATATCATACTTGAGATTAGAGTTGATTTCTGCAGTCATTTCCATCTGTTGTGGTTTACCCCATGCCATAGAGTGATTTTCCTCGTAACAGGTTCCTTCTCAGTAAAGGAGGCTTACTCAACCATAGTGGACATCCAGAATAACCCTAAAGGGAGAATTTGGCAGATTATATAGCTACAAAACCTATGACCCATAATAATAATATTTTTATGGCTTCTAGTGAAAAATAAGACTTTGACCTGGGACGACCTTTGAAAAAAAGAATACATGGGACCATCTCGGTGCCCTCTTTGTGTAACACATCCAACCCCTTAAGGCAACATCTAAAGGATGGGATGTCAAAATTTCGGTTTCTCTCAAACATATCCAAACCTCTCCTTAATGACATTGTCATCTTCTACTCACCCAAATATTTCCAACGACTATCGTCATGCTCAAATACAAGCTCTGGATTGGGAGATATTCCCTTCCAAGGCTCTTTGGGCATTGACAGTGAAGGGCCACATGGTGTCCATGTAGGTTCATCTCATTCGTACCGTTCCATGTACCTCGAAGCCCCAGAGATTATCCAACACTCCTACATCTATGGTGAAGGTCCATCCACCATCATATCTAATGGTGGAAACTCATCCTTGTTTAACAACCAATCTCAAGGGAAAATTCAACGTTCATCGCTGAACGCCCCTTTTAATTTCTGCATGCAAATCCTCCAAAGTCTCGAAATCCCAAAGGGTTCACCCTTGCTTGAGGTGACATATTAAACACAGGGGTCAGAACATGTGGGTCTCAAGTACTCCACCCACCAGTAATAATAACGAATGCGTGCCAAAGGGTGACACATGGTAAGGCATATATGACATGTGGTCCCTTTAGTGAGTGAGACATTCCACATTTTAATGGTCATATAGGGTCTACAAAATGTATGAATCTAGGTGACCCATGGCACATCGTTTGTGGGTCCACATCACCTTAGGTGATGTTATCTTTCCACATCATCCCATAATCTCATACTGATCAACTTCCAAGACTTTCGATCTCACGGTCAAGATGTTTCCACGCAATCCCTGGATCTATGACCTCCATTAATTCGTAACTTTGAAGTTCAGGGAGTTTGTGGTGTGACTTCCTCCTTGCTCCCAGAGTGATCAACATCAGGCTGACCATGGTCTATATCTAATGGCCAGGAGAGATCCCGAAGGGTCTCTATATCCACAGTTCATGTTTATTCACAGCTTCGACATTCAGGGAGTTTAATTTCATGACATCACCATCCTCGTAAAGTAAGACTTCGCCTAAGTGCTAACTACAATATGGATCCAATGGATAGGATGGATCCTGATGCAAACTCAAATCGACGATTCATGTCACTTCATAACTTAGATGTTCAAAGGTTTCCTCACCTTGAACAACACTTTCTTCTGGAGTTCCAAACTCCAAACCACACTCGATTTGTCGCCATGTGCACCTGATGCCAATGGCTAGGATTTGCTCTGGCCTTTGGAGCTTCGAAAAACTTGCAAACTCTTATGATTGTATTTTGATTATGCTGGAGAACCAGAATTATGAATAGACGTTGATTTGTGGACATGCATCCCTCTACTCTCAACGACCCATATTAACTTCGTGACTTCGACATTTGGGAGTTTTGGTGTTAGAACACTTCTATTCTTCTGAAGTGGGACTTCTCCAAAGTACTTAGCACTACCCCTTCACTAGGTTCGATATAACAGTTGAGAGATATTTCCAATGGATTCCCAGATCCATGGTCCTTATCAATTCGTGACTTTGGCCTTCATATGTTTTCGATTGTTTTGAAGTCATTTTTCATGGAGCTCCGAATTCCCAAAGTTTCGAAGCCAGGATAACTTCCATCCTTTCGGTGTAGAGAGGGGTTTGCAACCCTGGGTGATCCAGAATTGGATCCAAGAGTCTGAAAGGGCTAAAAAAGGCTCAAAAATTAAAGTTTTGAGAATTGGATGAAACCAATTCCACTGCGACTGGCTCATCACGTTGATTCCACCCATATATTCACTTTCTCAAATGGGTGCCGTATGTGAGAGTTATCACACTTTGACCGTTTTCCCAAATAGGCAAAAAGTCAATAGGTCCAGTCAAATGCTGACATCAGCATGACATAAACAATGTTTACATGGCAGAGGCAGTTTGCAACAAGTGGTAGCCCAACATAAGGTGACTGGTCAGTGACAGGGATCCACCTAGCAGTTGAAAAGTGGTAGTTTGTTGATGATTTGTTGGGTGCCACATAGCCCAGTCATGGGCTGCCACATGGAACCATGGGATTTGTCAATTGGTTCATATGGAAAAATGTTATGGAGTCCATGGGGTTTGATCCCATGACCTCCTGGGTCAACCCAAATCTTTACAAAGTCCCTCCACCAATGTGCCCTTGTGTTTCCTGTTCAACAAGGATCACTTTAGTTTAAATAAAGTGTACTAAAGTGAAAAGGGGCAAAAAGGGGGTTGGGGATATGCCCTAGCCCATTGTCAAAATAATGCACATGACCACAACCTAGTAAAGGAGGGCGCTCCCTCTCATGCACACCCAAAATATAAGCACCAGCCCCAGGATCCAGGGATATCCTATGAGACCAGGGGGGTGCACTCCAAAAGGGGCCTAGCCTAGCTAAGGCATCCTTTTATTAGCCCTTGATCCCATACAGAGTTCCATAAGACCAGGGGCACGCACCCAGTTAGGGGCTTATCCCTTTTATTTGCAGAAAACGGTTTTTTAACATTAGAAAATGTGATTTTTTAGTGATTTTCAGGCCTGTTAATGGAGATTTTGGTCATTTTTGGGGGATATTGGGCTCTTTTTGAGGCCAGATTTTGGGAGGAAGTTGGGGATGGATAACCAAATTTAGATCTATAAAAAACAGGCATTTTTGAGGCCATGGAGGATAGTCAAAGAAGATTTATGCTGAAGGGAAGCCAAGCCAAAGCCATTTTTATGTAGGGAAGCTGTTGAGGAGCAGACGCTTGCGGGCCATTTCTGGGAGCTCCGGTCATCCGTTTTACGTGCTGTTTATTCTGATAGGTTCTAGAGATATGGAAGAACATGACAAGATCAGTCTTGTAGTCTAATGGTATTTTTTCAATGTACTTTTTGAGCTTTTAACATAAATAAAGAAGCCTCCCCCACTAAGACAAAGGCCTGGAGACATAGGCAATTTTGTGCCAAACTCTGTTATCACTTCTCTTTTTATGATTTTATGTTCTTATTGCTTCAGTTCATATATATATATTGTCTTATGTCTTCTATGCTTCTTCATTAAATCCTTCCTCTTTCTTTCAGCTTCATAAATGGTTAATTAACACATATAATTACAAACTGAACCACAATCATTTAAAAGATCTTTTTCGGATCACTGGGTCATATGGAACCTTATCAAATTCTTGGGGATACACTCAAAATTTAGCCAAGATTTGATTAATGTTGGGGCATGAACCCCTGATCTCTTGGATGGATAGGTTGAAGGATGCACCTTCCAGTGACTGGACATAATTTCTACTTTAGGGATAGGGTAATCTCGAGGAATCAAAGTGAATATGGAAGTCCCTTAATATTTGTTCCAACTATAGAAATAAGAGGTAACTCCTTAGGGAAAACACCTCAAGATTTTTTCCGACCAGACTAGAGGCCAAGATTGCTACCTTACAATCATACAAATGCAATATTTTACAGAAGGAAAATAAACACCATTATCATCAATTTCATGCAAGGAACAAGTTATCACATTTATAGATAACTAAATCATGCATTTCAATTATAGTATACATACATCAAAATAGTTATCTGTTTCATTCGGTCACCGATCGAATGACTATGGGTCTTCATGTTTCCACCCAACCATAGGCTCAGAGGCATTCATTCTTAGTGCTCTTGCCACCCCCGTGCCAAGCCATGATATCACTAGGGAAATTTCACAGTTTCTCAGAGGTTCTTTCTCTGTCACAGTCTCATTGAGGTTTATCATATTCCTCCTCAACATCAAGATCACAATATCCTTCTTAGGTCGTGTTCTCCTATAATTTCTCAGAGATCTTTTCTCTTGTTCTTTTCAAGAACCAAAACAAGTTATGAATCTTTTAGTTCTTCTTTTTAGATGGAGAGCCTCTCATGATCCTCTTCTTCTCGTGCGTATCCTCTTGTGTATTTTGCATGTATTCTTTTTGCATGCCTTTTCTCCCCTTCAGGAAGGTTCTTGAACTGTCTTGTTCCTTCTGTCAGAAGGAAAATTGGGTTAGTCTAGGCCTGCAGGAAAAAATGCCCTCTGTGGTACTTCGGGTTGACAGTTTTCTATCTCCCTAGCCAGACCCTCCATGCTTCCATTCATTATGGTGGTTGATAGTTCAACCACTAGACCTTTCCTTATTAACTGATTTCTCCTTCCGATCAGGATGAGGTTTATTATTCCAGCAAGGAGAAATTTGGGTCATTTTGACACAATGAACCCTCTCCATAGTTTTCTCACTCTTTTTCCTCTAGTGATATCATGGCCATTAATTCAAGGATTCACCCCCATAGCCAGTCATTGGAAATCTAAAAAAAATATACCTTTACATTGTTCCCATGCAATAACATGGTGATCATAATTAATGATTAATTACAAGGTGGGGGAAATAAGGGTATTACAATCCCCTCCCCCTTAAAAAGGGAATACCATCCTCGATATTCTTTCTCAGTAACACCTATAATTCCTTTGTCATTCAACTTCTTCATAAATATTGATCCTATTCCTTGATCATGACCTTTTCAGACCCTTGGTGTTCGTCACCTGCCTTCAATAATATTGGAAAACAAGCATATTAATCACAATTTCATGCGAAAATATTTTCAAGAGGAAAATTTTCATAACATATCACAATACTTATCTATGCAGTTCATGAATTTTCATCCACATGGCTGTCTTGTTATCTGGGATCAATGTTTTTCCTAGACAAAGACATTGTGTTCATGATCCCAATCGATAGTTTATAAGAATTATCTAAGTCTCCTCTTCCTTACGGTCACTCACCTTCTAGGCCCAGGCTCAGGCATCCCCTTCTCTGCTATACAGTTCCTCGGGAGATGCATCTTTCCTTTCCAAGGATTTCTCGCACAAGAAGAATTTTAGATAATTCATTGAGCTTTACAGTCGAGGTGTCCCTCATAATTGTTCTTCTGAGGTGTCCCTCTAGCTTGTGTTTCCACAACACAACATATTCTAGGTGATCATGGCTTACCATAGGGTTATYTTGTCCCAATCAATATCCTTTTTCATTCTTTCCATATTGACAACCTTTGCCTGTCCTCCYGAGATAGATATTTTTCRTCTCACATGTATAAAAAAATTATGATATATTATCATCAATTTCAAATTCACAATTATCCTGTAAATCTGTCACCCACAAATTCCAATTTCCACATTTATTTTCAGATCTGTTCTGCAGAGGAACCAGATTCACAAGTATGGGACTTCCTCCCCATAGTAGTTTATCTCAATAGGAAATTGGTCTTTCTTATGGGCTTACAACACTACCATATCCAAGACCCTTTTCTTCCTGTAGTTTCAACATTCCTCATCCAAACAAATTGTTAGTTTTCATGCACATTGTATTTTCAAAACTATGCATAGTAACAATCCATGTCATTTTCATCTATTCAAGGGTACATAGAAAAAGGAAATATCATTATTTAAATATGTATCTTTTTAACATACCAAATTTTCCAAATGTAGTTCAAATCTCAGTTGAATTTAATTAGTGTGGCAATATTCATGGCCACATCCATACCCATTGTACCCTTACATTGGGTTCAAGTTTTCCATACTTATGACAAGCACCTTGTCAAGGTGTGTTGGAGCTTGACCAACATATTCACCATAAGGTTTAATCATTCTCATTCATTATTGCAGTAGGACAGTGATTCCTGCTACAGGACAATCACGATCCCAGACCAATGCATATGAAACTAAAATTTACCCTTAAATGCACCCAAGCATTCTTCCTTCAGTACTAACCACGGTTTCAATACTCATTGACACCCACAATTCTTTTTTCTTTATTAACTACACAATTTAAGTGGAGTAGTGTATGGTCCTCTTTCCTTAATGGAAAATCCATTGTCTACCCTCTATGCAAACATGCATTTCCTCAAAGCAATTCCATGCAATGTGCTAACTATGAGAACCTTTATTCCCAATATCCCTAGATTGGTAATTGTACCCATGGTACTCTTTACTCATGCACTTTCTTTCAAATATTATAACCCATCCTTGAATGGAATAGAGTTGCTCTGTTTGAGGTTGTCCATCATTGACAACCGTCTTTCTCAACATCTCCAATTTCTTTCTACACATTTCCTACATCATAATTATATTAGTTGTCATGTAAAAAAAAAAATGCATGTATCATATCAACAAAACATTTCCAGATAGACACTTCATCCCATTATCCTTAATGTTTTCATGAGTACAACACAAACTATTCTCAATTGTTTCTATAGTTATACAACCATCATCACTATAGTGTCAAAACAATTACTTTTATCAACACACCCATTTCTCATTCTAGAGAAAATATAATATACAATAGGAAATGATTTAACCCCCTTTCCAACTCCTTCTACACAGTATGGGAATTTCATTCCATCTAAGTTACTCCAAGGCCTTACTGGATTTACTTAACACGACTCATCCAAGCCTATTAATTTAATCATACTCGGGGGTTTATTTTTCTTTTACCAACTGTACATGTTTCCACAACTTCCCATTTAAGACCTACAACTCTGTAAGAAATTCAGATTTTTAAAAGTGAGAAAAGTATTCCCCCTTTTCCCCTTCTTTGCTTTTGTAATTTACTCCCTATTGGGATCTTCCTACTCTTTTCCTTGAGAAGCCTTGGTTAGGCTCACCCTAACCTTTTGGATACATCAACATGCTTCAATATAATTTTTTTTGTTCATAATGAATCATGAACCTGTGCATTCTACACATTACCATTCAATTGTTAGAATGGTCAATGTTCATTTGTTAGTCTTCCATTCATGCATGATGTTTTAAAATGTAATCCAAGATTCTTATATAAATAATATGGAGGAATAAAAAAAATGCATGTTTATATTCCTTATGGAATATTTGGTAAAAAACTGAAGCTAATTCAAGGTTTAGGCCATCACAGATAGTGAAGTATATGCAATAAGGAAGTTGCATGTTGAAGGAGTTCCTTGTGGAGGAACAATGTGAAGACTCTGTCGGGAGAACATAGTCACAACCTTATATATACTCTGTCGGGAGAACATATTCTCTATATATATATAGTCTTGCAACCCACCGCTCAATTCTCAGCAGTCATTAAGGTTGTGACTCTATTCTCCTGACAGAGTCTTCACACTTTTCCTCCACAGGGAACTCCTTCAACATGCAACTTCCTTATTGCGTATACTTCACTATCTGTGATGGCCTCAACCTTGAGTTAGCTTTAGTTTTTTACCAAATATTCCATAAGGAATATAAACATGCATCTTTTTTATTCCTCTATATTATTTATCCACACATATTCATTACTTTTAATCTTACATTCATGATGCATCTAACCACATGCATAATCATAAATCATTTAACCCATGATTGTTCACAATTGTTCTCATGCAGTCCTCAAAGGAATAATCATGTTTCATTTTATCATGAAAACGGAGCATCATTACACATTTAATCTTTCATCTATTTATACTATCCCTTCCTAAGGAAATGGAACACATTCCTCTCAAGCTATCATTAAAAATCAAACTTTCTTGACTCTTCAGAATAGAGTCCGCCATGCATCCACGATATTCATTCAATCTTGGCAAGTGAAATTCTTACCTTACATTTCACTCATTTAGGCAATCACATCATTCCTTTAGTATACATATTCTCATACATCATATGTATGCATCCGTTGCACATTTAATATCCTTCATATCTACTTGGTCTTAATACCAGTCTTCATATCAAGCAACCTCGCATTGCATCAAATTCATGCACTTTAAGCATATACATACATAGCTAAACATTAATCATGCAAGATCATTTCTTGTACCCCTTTCCATGTCCTTGATCCAAGTGGATATCAGTGGTCACCCACCTTTGCCAACCGGCTCAAAACAATTTTCTGGCAATTTTGGTAATTTACTATTTTTAGTAGTTTTTAACTTCCGGGGCCATTTTGAGGGCCTAAATGAAGGTTTTTCAGGATCAAGCTTCTCAATGATAGCCAAAGTCTCTTATTGAGACCCAAAAATGAATCTCCTCAACTATACCTTTCCAACGAGCTATCGTACGACCCAAACGGAGATCGTATGCCAAAGTTACACCCTTGGGAAGTTGATACACCAAACTTCCTAAAACGAGGTCCACAAAACTATTGGCTTTTCATCTTTCGGGGTTAGGGTTTTGGATTTTCTTTATTATAAAAATGCCTTTGGATCCTCATTGTAAAATCATCTTCTTGCGAATGTGAATGACAGACACATCTTTTCTCAGAGATAAGATGCCACCATTCTAGTGAGTCTTTCACTCAGTATTTTTACAGTCTTTGTACATTTTCGCTCATTAATAGAAAATTGTGTATTACTGTATCTCTGTGTTTATGGTTGCATCTCTGATACATTTTTGTTATATTATTAGATATCCAATATATCTCTGTACACTGATTTATTATATCTCCACTCTCATTTTGTGCCAAAAATAATCCGGATTGGTCCTTCATGGACATATCAAACTTTTAGAACCTTATCCCAAGGATCTTACTGCCATTTTCATGACAAGTTCTATAGAGATACTCAACATTGAGCTTCCCTCTTGGCTGGGAACTTGTAGTCATTCACATGACATCCACTTGGCAGTTTAACATACATAGTAATAACTATGTTTCCCTTTCTACACGATATCAACTAGCAAGAA
>SNQJ01S0053642.1:2393-25951 GCA_010110895.2 Picea sitchensis
CACAAAAATGCATTCAAGCATAAACAACTCAATCATGTATGAGTGTAACTCTACCACTTACACACTATGCATTAGTGTAATTCGCCATGCATATCTATTCAATGCACCTTCATATTGATTTAATGAAGCCATTTATCTAAGTCATGTATCCCACTATGGTGAATTGGAAGGTATGGCCAATCCCCCAACACATCATCCACGCATTTCATATTTCTTGCTCAACTATTTGGATGCCTTCCTTTTAAACCTGAACATTACACCAAGAATAGAATTCTATGGTGATCTTTAGTGTTAGCAAAAAGGTTGTAGTCCAAACCTTAGCTAAAGTAGGAAGTTTTCCTTGGATACTTGTGTGGCATTAAAGCCTTTCCATATCCATCCATGGCATAGCCTCATACGTGACTAGTGTTACTGGTATTCATTCCTATAATAGGGTCATACATTTTTATTGCTTTGGTTATTATCTCATAACCAACAAATCCATAATATGTTATTACATCAAATATATGCATTCAAAATCCAAGCAACTTTTATAATTATTATAGACCTCTAGCCTTTACCACACCTAGTGGTATCCTATTTCCACTAATGCATTCAAATTATGCAATAATGTAATTTATACAATAAACTCTGGCTAGGGGAATTCTTATCTAAATTCTCCTTCAACAATTATGCAATATAAATACATAAAATTTATACCTGCATAGTTGCCCTTAAATACATTTAATGCTACCTGGTTGGTTGGTATTAGTAGGAGTTTCCTTCATATGGATGTCTTCCATATGCAGCAACATCATCAACAACACTTGCAACCATGCAATAATTATTTCTTTCCTGGCACAAAAATTGTCATTAACAACTTTCATAATCACATATATATATATATATATATATATATTCATTAATGCATATCTATATGCACTAATAATGCATCATTAGCATGCTCATAAATTCATATGCATTCCAGTTCCTATGCTAAGTATGGTTGTCCGACATGCCATATTATATTTGTTGCTATACAACTGCAACAACCTCTTTTCTCATGTACAACCTTCTTTGTTGTTATTGGTTGTCCTCAATTCTCACTATAATCATTGCACATGATTATTTCCTCCCTGAGCACTTTTCTAGCAAATTCCACTCTTCACTACCTTTGTTTTTCCAGCCACATACTATGTTGATGATATTAACTTTCAGCATTCCTCTTTTTTTTTTTTTCCTAGATCCTTCTAACCAAGCACATACATGACCAAATTACATTCCCAGCCATCCTCTCTTATTGACTTTAGATCTTCAACCTCCATTTACTTTCTGGTCCAAAGTGATTTAGCCCTTTTCTCGACTGAACACGTCAACCCTTGTAGTTGCTTGAACCATTATTTTCTCTTTTCCTGACCCATTTGGTTTTCAACTTGACTTCATTAGTCAATTTCCACCATATTGTGATGCTACGCAATGTCTTCTTTTCCAGTTTCATAGAGATTATCTGGAAGTAGTTGACACTGTTTTTATTTTCTATCATACATTCTAGTGATACTTCCAACCTCCTGGATTATCACCAACAACTCTTTTCAATTTGAGATGAGTTCTTTTAGGTACCCTCTCTTCTGCATACCAAGTCACATAAAACTATTTTCTTTCTTATGGTTCTTTGTTGATTTCCCCTCAAAAAATCATCTCCATGCTTCAATTATTTTGATTTGCTATCCCAATCCACTTTGGGTATGTACTCAACACCCTGGGAGTGCACCCAACATTCTCTCATCGTATCAACCATTTCCTATTTATTGTTGCTATAACTCTCAAAGTGTTGCAAGAGACTCAAAATAATTTGTCATCCACCTAGTGGTGCCTTTCCCAAAAGTATGCCTATATACCTCTAGAACCAATCTGCACATTATGCATTGCTTATGCATCTACTGACATTTCTTTAGTATGCACACACCTACATTACTTCACCCTTGAATTTCTATAATCCAACCATACTTCCATTGCTCTACTCTGACAACAATCATGGAGGCTTTATCTCCAAAACTGTAGGACCAATCCTTGGAGATGTTACATCTTATTTCTATGAATACACTCTGTCTTCCTTTATTAGAAGCATGACATATTAACATTTCAATCCTTTTAGAAAAGTCTTGCCCATGATGTACTACTTTATCTATACATTGACACCCTTTATGGTGAATGGAATTTCAATATTTCATCCACTCATTGATATGCTTTTGCATATTGATTCCACTGATCACTTTGATTAGTAGAAGTGGATTTCTTGTAGTGGATTCCCAAGCCTTCATGGTTGAACATAGACTCATACCTTAACATTCTTCAGTCTTGACCTTTGATCATCTTGTGAGGCATCATTTTCATAACACTCTTGCCTTGAGTACCTTTGTTCATCTTTAACCAAATTTCAACCTTCTCGCCTATTAGGAAAACCATCTCTCCACACTTCGATGATATTAGTTTCATGCATACTCATTACTCATGCTTTATCATGAAACATGAATGATCTCTTTCTTACTCATCATCCCCAATTGGTATGCATATTTGTCATCTTGAAGTCTTTTTCCAATCATAGTTTCATTGAGAGTCTTTTACATTGCACACCAATTTTGGATGTCTTCAACCAGTAGCTTCCTCAAGCAATCATTCCACATTTGAAGAACTGACCATGCCTTGTTCCTCATACCTGAAGATTAATTATGCAACTAGAAATACTTTCGCATGCCCAACAACCAGGTCTTTGGATCCTCATTCTTCTTGTGGTCACCATCAAATGTAGGTGGTTTGATTTTATTCATTTCTCCCTATCGCTCATCCATGCCAGACCTCTTCTTATGATTCCTGACATGGAATGGACTTGAACTACTATGTGCTCTCCTAGTTGAATGCCTTGGGGAGTGATGGTGATGCCTACCAACACTTTTGGTGCTTCTCCTCTCATCATGAGACCCGTGACTCCCTTATTTGCTTGACTCGGTCTCCTTATCCATCTTCTTCTCTATTATGTCTAAGTTTTTCATTAACTTAATGTTAAAGCCTTCTTGATGCTCCTTCGATTCCATAATATTTTTTTTATCAGCTTTATAACTCTGGACATCCTTTTGCAAACTTTTTATGTTCTCTACCAAGTTCATGCTTTCTCCTTTTCTGTCTTCTCCATGCCCATTGGATTCTATTACTGCAGCCCCCACGCCCATACCAAATATTTTGCCTTCATCTTCATAATTATAAGTTCCTTGGGCATCATCCATGTCTTGGTTTACTGATCTTTCTGACGAATTCTACTTACTTCGAATTACGTTCTTGGTTAAGAAATCATTTATTTTTTATTTCTTTTGAATTCTTAATATCCTCTTGTTTTATACATTCTTGAGTGAATACATGGACTCCGTTGTCTATGAATTCTCATGATTAACTCTCGNCTCTCATCATGAGACCCGTGACTCCCTTATTTGCTTGACTCGGTCTCCTTATCCATCTTCTTCTCTATTATGTCTAAGTTTTTCATTAACTTAATGTTAAAGCCTTCTTGATGCTCCTTCGATTCCATAATATTTTTTTTATCAGCTTTATAACTCTGGACATCCTTTTGCAAACTTTTTATGTTCTCTACCAAGTTCATGCTTTCTCCTTTTCTGTCTTCTCCATGCCCATTGGATTCTATTACTGCAGCCCCCACGCCCATACCAAATATTTTGCCTTCATCTTCATAATTATAAGTTCCTTGGGCATCATCCATGTCTTGGTTTACTGATCTTTCTGACGAATTCTACTTACTTCGAATTACGTTCTTGGTTAAGAAATCATTTATTTTTTATTTCTTTTGAATTCTTAATATCCTCTTGTTTTATACATTCTTGAGTGAATACATGGACTCCGTTGTCTATGAATTCTCATGATTAACTCTCGTGTCCCCCTTCAAAATATTTGAGCAGGAAAATTGTTAATGGCATGATAGGGAAGAGAAATTTGTTAGCTTGAGCATCATAGCTTCGATGCTCAACCACCATATGAATATCTTTGAATTAGATCTTAACAGTTGGTCCATTATCTTGGATATTAGAATGCTCAACATGACCCTAATACTCAGTAACCGTGTGATCTACACTCTGGTTCAATCTTAACCTTCAAAACATTTCACCCATATTTAGAAAATTTTCTTAAGTTTATAGTTGTTTCATGAGTCCATTTCATTCATGTTATAACTTTCTCCTTGATCCGGATTTATGAGTGGAACGAAATGAAACCCCAGATTTATAAGAGACACAGTGAACAATAACAGAGATACTGTAAAACTTGACTTCTATTAAATAAGAAATATACTGAAAACTGTAAATTGCAGACTGAAAACAAGCTTGTTAGAATGGTGGCAGCTTATCTCTGAGAAGAGATGTGACGACTATGATCATTCGCAAGAAGATGAGTACTATGAGGCTCTGAATGCATTTTTACAATAAACATGAATGCCAAAACCCTAGACATCCAAAAACCTGACCCTAGAAGTTGAAGCGGCAAAAGTCATGTGGGCCCTGTTGGGGTAAGTTAGTACATCAACTTCCCGGGGTCGTAACTTTTGCATACGATCTCCATTTAGGGCGCACGATAGCTCGTTGGAAATTTATTGACGAGGAGCTTCATTTAGGGGGATCAATACAAGCCTTTGGCTATCATTGACGTGCCTAATCATGAAAAAACATTGTTTTGGCCATCAAAATGGCCTCGAAAGTTCAGGTACCGAAAAACTGCTAAAAATAGTAAGTTGCCAAAAAAATGTTTTGAGCCAATTTGACAAGGTGGGTGGCCACCGAGATCCTCCTGGATCAATCCACCCCCCTTAAAAAGCAATGGTCTCCCTTGCGTTGAGTGCCCCCATCAGATGAGGAAATTTCTGTTGAATTTGGCCCCACATCAGCCACTTGCCTTGGTGTAGGCGCTGCCCTACTTTGACAACCTGATAAAGCTGGATCCTCTGTTGGCGAGTGTCCTTGACCTGTGTGTCCACGATATGATCAGTGGATGCATGTTCCATGCAGTCAGGGTTGAGCTCTTTTGGTGTCAATTGTTCTGTTATCTCTGAGGTGTCCAATAATGGTGGAAAATAAGGTTGAAGGAGGTCCACATTGAACAGTGGGTGCAAGCCAAGGAAGGGGGGAAGGTTGAGCTCAAAAGCATTGTCAACCACAACCTTGGTGATGGTGTAGGGTCCATAATGGAGTGGAAAAAGGTTATGATGAGACCCTGTAAGGTGTTCTTTTTGCAAGTGCAACCAAACTTTGTCTCCCACCTGAAACTGGTGTGGCACCCGGTGTTGATCATGGCGTTGCTTGTACTTGGCATTGGACTTTTGTAAAATATCCTGAACATGTTGGTGGATGTGATGGATTCGCTCAATGAACCGAGTGGCTTTGTCGTCTCCAGTTGGAGCATGCGACAACTTTGCCTGGGTGACCGCAAGGGGCAGTGCAACATCCATGGGACCCAATGGTTGAAATCCCAGCCCCACCTGAAAGGGGTTGTGGTCGATTGAGCTATGTATGGATCTATTGTAGTTGTGTTCAACATAGGGAAGAATCTCATCTCAGGTGCGGGAGTGCTTGGAATTGTACATGTGAAGGATGTGCACAATCATCTGGTTGACGACCTCGGTTTGGCCATCCATTTGGGGGTGGAAGGCAGTGGACTTGGTGAGCTTGGTTTCCAGCAGTGACTAGAGGCTCAACCAGAATGTGATGAGGAACCGATTGTCCCAATATGAGATAATGGTTTGTGGGATCCCAAAGTGTACCCACACTCGTTCAAAGAAGAGCTTGGCAGTGGCCCCCGCTATGATGCTCTTCTTGCAGGCGGCCAAAATCACCATCTTGGATAAGCGATCAACAACCAAAAAAACACAGTCATTTCCCCACTTGGTGGATGGAAGGCCTGACATGTAGTCCATTGAGATGGATTCCTAGAGCATGTCAAGAGTAGGCAGAGGAGTGTACAGACCTTGTTTCTTAATGGCTGGTTTGGTAATAGTGCAAACAATGCAAGACCAAATATACTTGCTGACATCCTATCGAAGTTTCGACCAGTAGAAATGTCGTTGCAACACTGCCACTGTCTTTTCCATGCCGAAGTGTCCTGCAACCCGACTGTAGTGGCCTTACCAAATCAACTTCGCTTGCTCGCTTGATGGAATGCATAAATGGCCTAGATGGAACAATAGCCCATCCTGAAGATGGAAATTAGTGACAGTTGTGTTTGTACCTGACATCTAGTAGGTATTGGCAAAGTCAGGATCTGTCTCATAGAGGTGGGGCCATTCGAAGGTCTTGTGGCCGCAAGAATCGAGCACTGTGGTGACTGTCGTGACTAGAGTTTCGTTGAGGCAATAAACAACTCGGTTGGTACTTATTGTTTTATACTTGATGTTGAGGTGGAACTGCTGCAAATATGTGGACCACCTCTGATGGTGGTCATTTTGCAATTTGCCTTGTGTCTACATGAACTGTAGTGGCTTATGATCAATGTGGATGACTATCTCCTTCCTGAGAATGTAATGCCTCCACTGGCGGCAGGCTTGCATAATGGAGTACATTTCTTTGTCGTAAGTAGGGTACTTACAGATGACATCGGATAGTGTCTCACTATGATAGGCCACGGGGTGGTCGTGCTGAGTGATGACTGCACCCACAACATAGTCTGAAGCATTTGTCTCGATCTCAAAGGGTTGTTATAGGTCAGATAATGAAAGCATTAAGGCGGAGCACAAGTGTTGCTTTAGATAATTGAACGCATTTTGTTGGGACAGGCCCCACACAAATTTTTCCTTACCACCACCCATGGTTATTTGGCTGAGGTCCCATGCAATATGGGAGAATCTCAACACGAACCTTTGATAGAAATTGGAAAGGCCTAAGAAGCTTCGAAGCTTAGCGAGCATGGTTGGGGTTGGCCAGTCATGGATGACTTGGATCTTGGTTGGATCAACATGCACACTATGTGCATCAACAATGTAGCCTAGGTATTGGACCATGTCCATGCCAAAGGAGCATTTTTCGAAGTTGGCATATAGCTTGTGTTACCGCAGAGTGTGCAAAACCTGTTGAATATGCTGCAAGTGTTCTGCCCAAGTCTTGTTGTAGATGGGGATGTCATCTAGATACACCACCACAAAAGTATTAGTGAAAGGTCACAATATATCGTCCATCATCCTCTTGAAAGTTGTTGGAGCATCTGTCAAACCAAAGGGCATGACCAACCATTCAAAAATACCTTCTTTTGACTTGAAGGCAATTTTCCATACATCTGTGAGTTCTATTGGGACCCGATGGTAACCAAAATTCATATTAATCTTACTAAAGTATTTACCCCCCTTGAGTTGATCAAGGAGATCGTCAATTCGGGGAATCGGGTAACAGTTCCTCACTGTGATTTTATTTAGGACACGGTAATCAATGTAGAGTCGCCAAGTCCCATGTTTCTTCTACACCAACACGATTGGGCTTCCACAAGGTGATGAACTGGGTTGGATGTGCCCCTTATGGAGCAGTTCTTGCATCTGATGTTTGATTTCCTCATTTTATAGTAAAGAGTGGCGATAGACTGGCCCATTGGGTAGTGGTGTGTCGGGGGTCAGATCAATGGGATGCTTGACCTGACAATGTAGAGGTACCCCAGTAGATGATGAGAAAATGTCTTTGTATTCTTCCACGACCTTATCCACTTACTTATGTTGTGCGAAGAGGTTAGCCGCGGAGGCCATGGATGTGGCTGCAACCTTTCACTCACTCTAAGAGCGAATCACGAAGAAGACAAACTTCCCAGTCTAAGAAATGGCGGCCTTCCTGCATTGCTTGGCAGAGATCAAGGAAATAACACTAGGTGCGACTACCTCGGGTATCATGTACAATTTCCCGTTCAAAGTAATAATAACACTGCTAGGCCTAGACTCATATACAACATGACGTTTCCATAAATAAGGTTGTCCCAAAAGAACATCACAAACTTCAAGGGGAGCAACATCACACAATACCTCATCTTTGAATGGCTTGATGTCGTACGACAGGCGACACTGTTGGTTGACTCGAAGATTGCTTCCTTGACGAAGCCACCCGATGGTGTAGGGTTGAGGGTACGACATTGTCGACAGGGTTAGCCGCTTGATGACCTCTGCTGAGATGAGGTTCTTCTGGCTACCGCTATCAATGATGAAGTGCATCAGAGTTCCTTTTACCCACATCTGTGAATGAAAGAGGTGCTCGCCTTCCTCTAGCTCATCAGGTTCACTGGGCTGGATCTTGGTGGTAGCAACGATGGCACTAGGTTCTACGTCAATTATCCATATCCCCTTTTCTAGTTCTGACTCATAGTCGGAACCCACATCTGATTCAGAGGCTTTTACCTCAGCCACCAATGACTTCTTTGAGTGACAATCAACAATGTTATACCAAAGGCTCTTATGGAAGTCGCACCACTTCCCGATATCTTTCTTCGTCTTCTCATTGTCCTTCTTTGCCTGCGACTTGGAATGGTTGTCTTGAGGTTTCCCATATTTGTTATGTCCTTTATTCTGTAGGTTGGGGCTACCCTTTCCCTCCTTCTGCTGTGAGGGGTTCTTAGACCCAAACTGTCGTGTCTTTTGTTTCAGCTTCTGCTCGATTTTGATGGCATATCGATAGGTCGTGCCCAAGGATGAGATGTCCAAAAACTCCATTTCTGTCTAGATGTATCTATGCAGAATTTCGCGGTACTTGAGCACCAAATGTCGCTCAAAATATTTGATACACAACTTGGTGCATAAGGTATGGAAGACATTAGTGAACTATGGCACTGTTTGATCTCTTTCTTGTCGCAGTGTGGTCCATCTTGTATACAAGTCGTCATAACTTCCAACAGGGTAGTATTGTTTTGTCATAACATCCCTGAAGGAACCCCAAGTGGGTGAAACTGCAAATAATGTGGAACCCTCTATTTATTTTTTCTCACAAAAAGTCTCCCACCAATATTTGACATGGGGGACAGCCTTGAGGTACGCAAATGTAATCTTTTCTCTATCGAAAAAGTTGTGGACAGAAAAACACCCTTCTAGAAGGTTTAACATTTATCTATGACATCCCCATCTATTTGACCTTCAAATATAGGAATATCAAAATTGATCTATACCTTGAAGGGGGAGACACCTCCTCTTGAGGTGGATGTGTCGCTTGTCGACAATCGTCGAAGGAAATTTGTGCAAAGTTGTCCATCATCTCATTCCTCTATCGCTCAAGGGCTTCCTCGAGAAACATTTTGAAAGGATCTCTTATCTTGTCGTCTTTCTTTTCGCTCACTATGGACGGTTTCTTGGGTGTGTGAGAGTAGTTGTCCTCAAGAGAAACAAGCTAGAGACCCAACTCTCTATACCTTGACCGCGTTGGGGACATGCATTAAAAAAATGACAAGGAGTAGACCGCTCTGATACCACTGATCCATATTTATGAGTGGAACAAAATGAAACCCCAGATTTATAATATTAACACAGAGACATAGTGAAAAATAACAAAGATACAATAAAACTTGACTTCTATTAAACAAGAAATATGCTAAAAATTGTAAAATGTAGACTGAAAACAAGCTTGCTAGAATGGTGGCAACTTATCTCTAAGAAGAGATGTGACAGCTATGATCATTTGCAAGAAGATGAGTATAATGAGGCTCTGAAGGCCTTTTTACAATAAACATGAATGCCAAAACCCTAGACATCCAAAAACCTAACCCTAGGAGATGAAGCGCCAAAAGTCATGTGGGCCCCGTTAGGGTAAGTTAATGCATCAACTTCTCAAGGTTGTAACTTTTGCATACGATCTCTTTTTAGGGTGCACGATAGCTCATTTGAAAGGTATCGACGAGGAGATTCATTTAAAGGGATCAATCAAAGCCTTTATATTTCATATCAGTGCCTGACCACAAAAAAACGTCGTTGAGGCCCTCAAAATGGCCCCAGAAGTTCAGGAACCGAAAAATTGCTAAAAACAGTAAGTTGCCAAAAAACTGTTTTGAGCCAGTTGGACAAGGTGGGTAGCCACCGAGATCCTCCTCGATCACGCATCCTCCAAAAGGCACCGTGTTGTTCTGTTGTATCCATTATACACCTATACTTAGTCATTTTCTTTGAGATCTCACCGCGGTCCGCGATCATTTCCTTATGCTTCATTAGCTTCGCGATATCCTTCACACCCGTCCAGGTGATCCCATATTTCTCTTACTCTTAGAACTCTATCCACCCGTCCGCACGACCGACCCTTAAGACTTAGACAAATCTTGAAATGTCACGGCGCTCTGCAGTGTATTACCACTTCGTCGCCATACTCTTCACAACCAGAGTCTTGGTACTTAGCCATATTTCCAAAACTCCATCGTGGGTTCACGGGTTTGTGTGATGCCTTATCCACACATCCGATCCTTTCCGCACTCTGTGGTACCTTAACACTTAGACAAATTCCAAGATCTTACAACGGTTTCGTGGGACTGACAGTTGGCTTGCCACATGGCTCCACATCACCTGTCAACTTTCATTACATCCAACATGTACCTGCCACCGTGGAAGTACACGTCTTTCTTCTATCACATCAGCTAACACATGGCCACTACATCATGTTGACGTCATCGTACAGAAAAATAACCAAGTTTGTCGAATTTTACATTTTTTTTCAAAATGCCAAGAATACGTAATTTTCAATTCTTTATTCAATCACCATTATAGCTCTGTAGTTAAACTTCACATGGCCATTTTTGATCCTATAAACCCAATTCAATCTTTGAATAATAATTTTGACCTTTCCCCGTTGAATTTCTCCATAATTTTGTTGCAGAAATTGAGGCTTTTGCCCAATTTTGTCCTGGGCACCATGGTTGCTCTGTAAACTAAAAAATCCAACCATCTACATGCCTGAATTTTCCCCATTAGAGATTGAAATTGCTTATTTTTAATTTTGGGGCTCAATTCTTCACATTACCCATGAGATTTCTCTCAATTTTCTGCAATAATTTAATCAAACAAGTTGCAAACATACTACAGAAACTAATTCTATTTGAAATTCTACTTCAACATTCTGCTAACTCGGCCCATCCAGGCTCAGTGTTGAAAATCGGTCTCTGATACCACTTTGTAACATTCCTAGCTACCCAGGTTGGGCCATGCCACACAAAACTCTCCCAATTATAGCTATGATACCACTTTGTAACGTCCATAGCCACCCAGGCTGGGCCACGCCAAACAATTTTTTTCCTAATTACAACTCTGATACCACATTGTAGCATCCCCAGCTTCCTACTAGGCAAGGCCACTCCAAAAATTCTGAATTTGGATACCCTTAAGTTAAGTCATATATTCTGCATATGAACGAAGTTAAGCGGAATAATAACAACATACAACAATAATAATTCATACATATAAATAACTAAGATTCCATGACATAAAACTCATAATTACACACAGTAATTGAAATAAGCACATGATAAACACTTATCTCATGAAATAAACACCAACTACATGCAAACCTTCCATGTTCCTCCCAACCATAGATCACATTGCTTGTAATCTCAGCGGTGGGTCACCGTCGAGCTGGGGCTAAACTCTACCAGGGAAAAGGGAATCCTAAGCAAGTCTAAGGTCTGATAATCAACATAAATGCTCAATCCAAGGTGCTCAACTGCTCCAACTAGCCTACAGTCTCTCATTCCCCACATGTTTTGTCCCACCCTAGCAAGTGTGTGCCTTCTCTGCTCAACAGTCCCTCGGTTGCCCCACTTCCCTTCCTTGGCTTTAGCAACAAGTCGAACATAAAGTATCAGAGCCATGTAGCTATTTCCCAATGCACCATGGAACAATTCCCAACAAATTCTCATCTAGAGAAAACTACTTACGGACCTGACAATTTGTCTCCTCAACATACGGGCCTGAGAACCGGCTTCTTCAGCTCCAATCTTCCCAGGTACAGGAATAGGTACCGGTTGGTAGCATGGATGAGTGAATGGTCAGCATCATGAATGAATGAATGAATCCATATCCCCAAAATATGAGAAATTACTCTATATCCCCCAAATTACATATGCATGTGTCCTTTATGACACATGGCACTCAGGGAACCCCCCCTTGTTCCCGCTTTAGAAACTTAGGATATATGTTATCCATAACTTTAGCTTTAAGGAATATTAATATTAAATTAATATAATATTCCATTGGGCTTAACTAAGCCCCTTTAGCTTATCCCTTTTCCTACACTCTTAGCCCTTTCCCTTTCTAGTGGAGTTTATACCCCCATCTCTTTTGTATGGTAAATGTGCAGCAATGATGTACTTTATTAATGATATCTTGAGTATGATTACAAATTACAGTATAGGCACACATTACTTTTAGCAATCAAGGCTCCCTGGTCTAATAATCAAACAGGCACTCTGGCCTCAAAACATATTTACAAAGGCACTCTTGCCAAAAGTATCTTGGCTCACCAGCCTATATGTACATTACAACTGGGCTCAACGTGGGGTATTACATATTGTTAATAACGTATTCATCCATGTGGCTCCTTGTTGAGGATTCTGCATTACTAAGAGAATAAATGAAGATGTTACTCTTTGTAAAAAAAAATATGAGAAGGCCTTAAAAAAAATTACAATTTACAATGCCTTCTTCTATTTTGTATAAAACTTGGGTCATTATAAGAAAAGGCCCTCTTAAACTATTTATGTAACTATAGATAAGCAATAGGTTTGTCACTTAACAAGTTGCTTCGACTAGCAAACAATCTTTCTTTCGGTAACAAACTACTCTAAATAAAACAAAAAAAAGTCAAGCTACAACAAAGGAACCAACACTGTATTTTTTATCTCTAAAACTTAGTTTTGATCTTATTTCACAATTCATCACGAAGGAAGGAATATTGTGGTCTCCTTTAGACCATCTACAAATAATACTTTTGGGGTCCCATTCTCCATCATAGAGCCTTTGTTTGTTTCTTTGTCCATTGTTGTATTGCATTTCCTACTAACATGAAGTGGACTTGAAAACTCATAGTTGTCAAGTAAATGTTTGTCTTTCTCACAAAGTCACCTCAACTATGAATTCCTTGTTGTAGTATTCCCTTACAAAAGGGGGATAGTTAACATTGCGTCACCTATGTAGGTTATAAGATCTCTAGTGATCTCGTGGACAATTTTGAGACATGTGAACACACTTGCAAACTCTACATAGTTATTTGAGGATGACCCTATCTCGCATAACTACAAAGGAGAGGATAATTATGCTTACACTAGCCTTGTTTGTGTTTCTTTTAGAAGTCCCATCAAAGAAAAAGAGAAAGGAGCCTTCTTCGTTTATCCAATCATCCAAGTTATCAATGGGTTGCAATTAAGGGGAACATTTTGATGCATCATTAAAGAAGGTCTCATAGTTGGAGGGATTTTGCATCCTCTCCCACGGTGTTAAAGAATTGTAAGACCTTAATTTCCACTTTTCCTATATTTATGTTGTTCATATCTCTTATGTAATTGCTAACCAATGCTTCACTTAGCAACATAGTTGTTGTTATTATTGATATGTAATGTAAAAGTACCATGGCTATAAGTAAGAGTATTCGTGCACCCATACACAAATGAAGGTAGTGATTCACATGTGTGCACAATTGTGAAGATGCACATGGATATGAGTGTTGTGCAATTTCCAAACAAGGAACACAAGCAACATACAAAGCAAGGTGTAGTCAGAAAAGGTGTGTGTGATAAGATTTTGGGCACAACACAAGTAGTGAGTGGGAAGTTGCAAGATGCGCAAAAGATGGTGTGGTGTGTGAAAGTGCGAACACAAGCTGGAGAGATGTGTATGAAAGTGATGTGTAAGGAATTTGAACAATCAATCACAAAATCATTGTGAGAGAATTCATTATAATCAACATGCATACATGTGGAGGTCTCAAAGGTGATCAAGTTAGCCATTAGATGGTTGATCATTAGAGGTTTAGTTGTTGTGGAAAAACTTGGGTTTGGAAGGTTCAAAGAGGATGAAAAGAGAGGATTGGTGTGAAGCAAAAGGCAAAAGACAATGTTGCAAAGGTGATGACTACAAACTATATGAGAGTTAAAGATATTGGATAACATGTATATTGTAATATTATGAAGAATATCAATGACGATGAATAAACCAACTTCTTATGATCTTCTATGTCCAGGAATTCTTTTGGTTGTGTGTGCTCTTTCTTTATAATATTGATTATTATTTGTGTTGCATGAGAAATCTAAGTTTATAGAGTACATAGGCTCAACATGTGCATATTGTAGAAGGGGCCCATTATGTATCACTTGCACCATTTTGGTATGAGAATGAGGCTAAACTCTAGTAGAACTCTAAGTGTGGCGAAACTTAAATTTTGTCATGTGAAGTGGATCCTAATTCCATAAATAGTGCATGGAGGTGGATGAATAGTGATGAGCTGAGAATTGTAGGAATAAAAAGGGAAGATAAAGGAACTTGAAAGTAATTAGAGTGGTGAAGCATAAGAAAGTGCATCCAAACCAAGAAAAAAGGAAAATGAAGAACAAAGAAGACAAAAAAATTCTCCCATGGTGTGGTCTATTAAATTTTTGAGAATTGAGGAAATTTAAGATTTGAAGTCCCTATTTATGACTGTAGATTAAGGGTTGAAGCCATGGTAGATTGATTGGGTGAGATGGAGCATTATTTTGATATGAAGATATTAAAGATTCATAGAGGGCAAAGTTCGTAGCCATAAGGTTGAAAAGGCATGTTGTGTTATGATGGGAATTTGTGTAACATGAATGTATGCACATGGATCAAATCAAGATTAGAACATGGACAAAGATGGCTTATAAAATGTGTGAGAAATTATTGTTAGTGGACTACAAGAAAACATTGTCCATGCAAATTTCCTGAGGCAGAAGCAGAGAAACATGCATGAGCATACATAAGAGTTTTATGTAGAATCAATACCTACTAAATGTCAAGAGGAGGAAGTTCAACAAGTTTTGAGATATGTGAATGTTCTCACTTTTACAATTTAAGATGACATTAGCTTGCACAATATGCAGTTAATAGAATAAGCTTTTCAACTGGGGTATTGAAAGTTGAGGAGAAGTTGGCACGTGGCACGAGTGAGAAAAATTTGCAAGAACACAGAAGGTCATGACATCGAGCACATAAAATATTATGCACGTGGAGAAAAGGTTGATAATGTTGATGACACTGAGACTTTTGGATGTGCACGATGTTGGGTATGTATTATACTCGTTGCATGACCAACCCCACACGCTTTGTTGTGTAGGGCACAACAGGGAGTGGAGCCCTTAATGTTTTTTTTGGACGATTTTTTGCATCCATTTTTAACACTTTTCATCATATGGTTTTCGCTTTTGGCAGTTTTGTGGTGCACGGGCAGATTTGTGGCTTAGCCCATAGTTTTCTAATTCCAGCTAAAGAATTAGGGTTGTAGTCTAATCCGGGTCAATGGATTAGGGGTTTTGGATGCTGCAAGATCCTATATGTTGTATTGTAAACAATAAAATTGAGAGATGTTGAATAAGAATTAGAGGTGTGACTCTAAACAGGTTGTTGGTTTTCAGAGCCCTCGTAAAAAAAATTGGGCGGTTTTTTGCATATGTTTTTAGCAGTTTTCAACGCATGGTTTTCACTTTTGGTGATTTTGTGGTGCATGGATGAATTTGCAGTTTAGACCATGGTTTTCTAATTTTGGTTAAGGAATTAAGGTTGTAGTCGTATTAGAGAGAGAGAGAGAGAGAGAGAGAGAGAGAGAGAGAGATTAAATGTACAAGATCAAATGTATGTAACTCACTATCTATATTGGTAATATGTACCAATATGTCTCCAAAGGTTCTGTAATGGAAATCAAGAATTTTCCTTCCATTTACTTACCTCAATAAGGTGACACCCAGATTTGAATTGGGGATGGAGGATTTGTAGTCCTCTGCCTTGCCGCTTGGCTATGTCATAGAGATATGGGAATGTCGTGGACAAATTAAATTTGTCGTCCTTTCAAATCATTCATCCATCCTTTAAGTATAGTATGAGATGTATGCCAAATTTAACCATGATCGAAAGAAGTCATCAATTTCATTCATATGGAAACATCTGAGATTACTAAATGCTAAAAGGTATTCAGATAAGAAAATATAGAGACCCCAGCGTCATCATATGGATAGGAACTTGTACTACATAAATAATCAAAATGGATTTGGAAGGTATGGCACCCAAATTGGAATATGAAATTGGAGTACCAATTCTAGTGGCAAGAGCAAATGGACTAGATTACCACAAAACTGCCAAAAGTGAAAATCGTGTGCTGAAAATTGCTAAAAAGGATGCAAAAAACCACCTAATTTTTTTTTCGAGGGCTCCGTCCTTGAACCCCTGAGCAGGGGGGCCCAAACCAGGAAAACCAACAACTTGTTTAGAGTCGCACCTCTAATTCTAATTCTTATTCTCATATCTGTGTGTGTGTGTGTGTGTGTGTGTGTGTGTGTGTGTGATGAATAAGAATTAGAGGTGTGACTCTAAACAAGTTGTTGGTTTTTTTGGTTTGGGCCCCCTTGCTCAGGGGTTCAAGGATGGAGCCCTCGAAAAAAAAAATTAGGTGGTTTTTTGCGTCCTTTTTAGCAGTTTTCAACACACGATTTTCACTTTTGGTAGTTTTGTGGTGCATGGGCGGATTTGTGGCTTAGCCCATGGTTTTCTAATTCTGGGTAAGGAATTAGGGTTAGTCTAATCTAGGTCAATGGATTATTAGTTCTTGATGTCGTGGGATCCTATATATATATATATATATATATATATATATATAATTGTAACTAATGAAGTTTAGAGATGGTGAATAAGAATTAGAGGTGTGACTCTAAACAGGTTGTTGCTTTTCCCTGTTTGGGTTTCTAGGGTAAATCTATGTGCATATGTGTGATTGCAATTGTTTTATTTTATGTTTTAAGAATCCGTGTGTGCATTACATTACTGTAAAAGGTTTAAAACTTACACATGAGGTAGAGTTAAAAAAGGTACAAAAAATATGGACATGGAAATAAAATTAGAATGATATATTATTACACTTTAAAAGATTAAGGGAATCAAACCTATGAATGCCAATAAAGAAAAGACACAAGGAGAAATGAACCAAGAGCTCAGCGAGCGCAGGTGGAGGAGTCCAAGGATAGACAAGCAATTGCAACAATAGCACATGAGTGAGGAGAGAACTTGATGTTGCATAGAGGTATGATTGCACAAGAACAAAAGATACCACGAGAAGAAACATGGTCAAGGAAAACAATCATCAAAACAAAATGTAAGTTTAGAGTAAGTGTTGCAGGGTAATAATTGATTTTGGTAGTTCTANAGAACTTGATGTTGCATAGAGGTATGATTGCACAAGAACAAAAGATACCACGAGAAGAAACATGGTCAAGGAAAACAATCATCAAAACAAAATGTAAGTTTAGAGTAAGTGTTGCAGGGTAATAATTGATTTTGGTAGTTCTAAGAACATGGTTGCATTATAGATTGTTGAGAAGTTGGGGTTAACATGACAAAAGCAACCTCGACCATATAGGTTTGATTGGTTCCATAAATGTTATGAAGTGATGATGATAAATAAAAGGCAAAAATATATTTTCATGTAGGTGAATATAGATATGAGATTTCATGCGATGTCATTCTGATGGATGCTTGTCACTTATTAGGAATACCGTGGTAGTTTAATACGTGCCCAATACATGATGGGAGAAAGAATACCTACCCTATCATGAAGGATGGTAAGATAATTTAGTCGTTGCCCTTGAAAGACGAGGATTGGAGTAAAGTGTTGTTGGTGACAATAAAAGAATTCATGAATGCAGTCAAGAAGACAAATTAATTCTGCATGGTCATACAAAGGATATTTGTTGGAGGCATAATGCATGAAGATGAAGTGCAATGCTCTAGGAAGAATATTAAAATTCTCGATGAGGTGAAGAATTTGCTTGAGGAATATGCAAATGTGATACATGACCATGACCAAGGGGAGTTGACGCCAAAGAGAAAGACTATGCATGAGATTGACTTGATTTTGGGTGCAAGTTTTTTCTTCTTCAAAATAATAGTTATTTGTACTATCAAAATTTGTTGCACCCATACAACTTCATTGTATTTGGAAAAATAGTTATATCTAGATTTTGAAGAAACCAACAGTGAATCTACAAAACTATTGTGCATGCAAAGTGAAGTTTACTTGCTCAAAAACTTGTGTGTGTATATTCTTACATACTAGGTTAAAAGCAATATAATTTGTTAAAACATAAAATAAATTATTTGGATTTTTAAGGCTTTAAACGGGGACTTGCAATTGATTCCTCTCTGGTCACTTCTTGAGGGTCTATTTAAGAGTGTTCAAGGTGGTCGAGAGGGGGTGGAATATCGACGTGGTTTGAGATGCACAATAGCAGGTTCTAAAGAGAAACAATAGAGTCATCAAGCTCCATGAATTTCAACCACATAATAGACAAGGTACAAGGGGATTCATGTTCCCTATCTCAAAGAGCGAGGAGAATATGCTTGTCGGTTTCTAAAGCAAACTAGTCTCGGGATTTGTTGGCTTTTGAGATCTACTCTTCAAACCAAGTTTTTCCATATTTTTCATGCTAAATCTAAGTAAGTCATATTGCCATTAATATTCTCAGTGTCTTTATTATAATTCTAGAGTCACTTTTTCACCCTTCTAATTCCCCTAAACATGCAGTAACAACAATGGACCATGGGAAGGGGTTTTGACAGAGAAACATTATCTATGTTGTATGGCCGAGACAAAAGAGATCTCAGAGTCACCAAGAGAGTCAAAATATCCCAAAGCCAACAACAGGGCCTAAAGAACCTATAAGCACATGTAGTGACCATAGATCTGAGAGTTGGAGAAATGACTAAGACTCGACCAAAATTACTTCTTAAACTTGTCCCCACTGAAATTTCCAAGGAAAGAAAAGAGATGGATCAATAAAAAAATTATCCACCATGATTTGCATGCAGGAAGTATAAGGGAGTCAATATTGTTCATAATGTAGTACTACAATACCATGCTCTAACATCATATTTAGCATCACCTCCCAGTGCATTATTCTAGAGAAAAAACAAAGTTAGGATGATGCAATGTAATGTCCCCCACCTCTTGAGGAAGAGGTTTGAGAAGACTTAGTGGCCTAGGCATCCCCACTAGGCCATAGTCTCACACTGAGGGGAAAAGTCAACCAAACTAAGGTTATATTCTTAAGTTGACTTAATAAAAAGGTAGAAAGAGTTAAAAGATAACTCAATGAAGAAATAGAAGCACTTGAGGTTGAGTTAGGGTTAACCCTAGGGGTTAACTTAACTCAACAGGGAAATAGAAGAAAAGTATAAAGAGAAGGCTAGGGCGCACCTCTCATTCATTCTGGATTTTGATATTTTGCTTGTTGATGCTCTTGAGCATACAGTTTTGAGGGTTTTGATATTACAAACCCTAGTGAGCAGGTTAGTGGTGAAAGATTCCACTCACCTAGATCCAAGCTTGGTCTCGGGGATGAAATAATCCACCCACACCATTCTACAACTATCATCTATTCAAGAGGACTAGCAAGGTCGTACCAGCTAGGGTTTTTTTGCAGGGGCGCACCATATGTTGAAGAAGAGTTCGATCCAGCTAGGAGAAGGAGCCTTGGAGAATTCCAACATTAGGGTTTTACTTGCAAGCCCTTACTCATCAGTTTGAGGGCTTCTTGGAGGAGTCATCACGTCCCTGTCATCTATCTGCAGGTTGGAATGATTTCAGGAGGAAGGGGACGAATTGGTGATTCAATATTATTTAGATCTAGAGGGCTATACGCTAGATTTGATCTTGGGACTTCTCTCAAGTGCTTGTGGTGGCCCGATCTATCATCTCAGAGAGTTTTAGAGCATTAAGAGCCCCTATTCAGCTAGGTCGTAATATTGGCCATATTCAGGGTTTTGGGAGGGCCGTACCATCCTAGGGTTTCTGTAGTTTGAGGAGGAAGCTTCAGTGTTTGAGCTCCATACTTCAAGAGGAGGCTTCCATTGCCTTGATCTATCCTTGGGGAGGAGTTGGCAGCATTTGAAGGTCTTTATCTCAGAAGGGTTGAACCCTTGGGGGTGTTTACCTTTAGCAGGCTGTACCAGCAGTCAGCAGGGTCGTACTGGTTGCTTGAGGGTTAGGCTTAAACCCTAGTTTTGTAGTTGAGCGTTCATCTTCTATTGCAACCTTTGGGAGGCTTGATTTGTATCTCCGGGAGCATTTTGTATGCAAATCTATTATTGTCTTGAAGTCATCTATTCCAGATTTGCTTCTCTATTGTATCAGGTGCTTGCCTTCTTATAATAAAGTTCAGCTATTTGCTTGTGGTTCTTATCTTGTGTAGTGTTGATGATCCTCATATGATGACAATGATGCTTATATAAATCTATCGCTGAATAACTGAATAAACCCTAAGGCCGAAATGTTCATGGCCAACTTGCATACACAACAAATAATAATCAAATCAGTGATTAGTTAGTGATTCCAAGTAAAAAATTGGCTTGGGATCATTACACGCAAAACATGATGCTACAAGGGGCATTATGATTTGTGTTAACTTTGTGTTGTTGGATCATTCTGTTTTTTTGCATGCACTCTATAAGGCATTGTCTTGGCAATTAAATATATGACATGGAGAGTTGGTTTGCATCTCTTTCACATCAATTTGCATTAAATATTATTGTAAAAACGCTTGAAAAAGTCACCTTGACCTCGAGTTTACACTAGACTTGTGTACATTGTGTCACATTAACGTCACCATGTGTCATTTTGGACATTGATATTCCATGATGGGCATCATTTTTCTGTCACATGTGCATCAAAATATGGAACCTTTTAGTATTTTTTGCATCATATTTGCACCCTTTGACCCTTGTATTACACCAATCATGCATCATGTTGGCATCATGTCTACATCATCATTATCCCTTTTGCTTCATATTTGTGTCACATTATAGTCATTTTGTGTCAAATTGGCATCACATATATGTCGAAATTACATCCCATTACATCACAAGTGCTATGTGTTCAACCAAATTGTGTTAGAATTAAGTCATATTGGCATAAAAAATGCATCATTTTAGTGTCAAAATTATTAATAATTTAATTATTTTTAGTAGCATAATTATTATTGAATATTTTATTATTTTTATTTAATTAAATTTTTTATTTATTAGTTTAACTATTAACAACAATAGCTATTATTATTGATTTATTTATTTTTAACGGTAACAGATAAGATTTACATTAAAAGAGAAGGTCGTAACAAAGCCAAGCACTGGCAAAAAAATACAACAATTAGGCCAAGGCCATTGTTCCAAAATGTAAAATTCAAACATGTTCCAGCATGAGGGACGTATTGTCCTAGAAATCCCTATTCTAACCTAAGAAATATATTGTTGAACTTACTACTGAAGTAAATAAGTAGTATGAGAAAGCATGAAAAAGAAAGATAAGAAAGTATTAATTAACAAGTCCTTTAGGGCTACTACTAGTCGATGCTTCTTTGTTTCTTTTTCTTCTAAGGCCTCGTTGCTTCAATATTTGAATGTAGCACCTTAAATAATGTTTCTCTTGTATAGTTCCAACTCAAGGATGAGCTAGGGGTTCTTGGAAGCTTAAGGAGTTTATAATGAGGGAGAGGAGTCTGAAACAGAGGAGGACTTTACCGCATTATCTAGAATTCCAAGGTGGACCACGATGTGATCCATGATATATTTGAGAGGGATGGGTTTAATTGATACATCTGGGTTCTTGCTGCGTTGCACGCCGATGAACCCATTAACTTAATTTTTCTAGTCTCACAATTCCATGACATGTCTCGTAGTGTCGATGGTGCAGTTGCCCTTGGCTACATTGTTATGTTGCATTTTTTGTTCAAACTCAAACTACCATTTTTCCCACCTAATCCATGAAATAATAATGCCACATTGTGCTTCACTCATGTCTTCGAAACAATGCCTGAGGCCTTTCTTCAATTCACCTAGTTCACATGGAATGCACCATCCTAGTGAATAATGTCAATCTACCATCCCAGTGAATAATGTCAATCTACCATCCCAGTGAATAATGTCAATCTACCTTGGCGTCTCAAGCAAGGACAACTGATACAAGTGCAATAAACACAAACTAGACACCGAGGATAGAGATATTGGATGGGAGCAAGAGCAGATAAAATGACCAAAACAAAGAATCATAAGGGGGGGGGGCACTCCCTCCTTCACCTAACATTGTGCTCAACTGAGACCCAATGTTATGAACACAAATATATATATAATGATTAATACTCAATAACTAAATATATTATGAAGAGACATCTTCTTGATGAAAGGTCATGTATTTTATGAAAGGGCACCCCTCCGTGGGTATATATACAACCCTCATTTCTCATTTGTAATCATCTTATTCATTCTTATACATTAACTCAATATATTATTATTTCATCCTACGTGGATTACTTTATATTCCAGATATTTTGATAATTTATGTGTGAACGAACTTTGTTCGTCTCATTTGGTATCAGAGCAGTCTGATCTTGGCCTTTCACCTCTAGACCTTTTGGTCAAATTTTGTTTCCCTTGCCAACATATCTATTGGCTTTTAGCCATACAAATTATTAGAGTTTCGCTGATCATCTGGTCATTGACCACAATCGGCGTTTGGTCATTCATCATTCAGATTCTATTGAAGAGAAAATCAAAGTTCCGCTACAAGATCAAAATCAAAGAAACTAGATTGGTTCAGTGCATTCCAAATGTCAATTAAGACATATATAATAATAATAATAATAATAATAATAATAATAATAATAATAATAATAATAATAATAATAATAATAAATTAGCAGTTGTCGTACATCCACTGCGATTATACAACAGATTAATCCATCCGTATAGACTTCGTTGATTTTAATTGTAGGCCTGATAATTTTGTACAACTACCTCCCGTTGTACAACCATCTTTTCCGCCACGCCCATACTCTTACCTGCATCCTACAAAAGTTGTTGCAATTAAACTGAAATATGTACGATTCCTTGCAAATTGGAATGCAACCTACAAAAAAAAAAACATACGGAATTTTCAGAGAATACACTTCAAATTAATAGTCACGACTATATAAATCGTACAATCACATCCATACAACATCTAACAAAAATTAAATTAACATCTGTGGTTGAAGGAATAATCAGTGAGTAAATTCGTATAGCTAAGGTATCATATATTTTAGATTCGCTATGTGAAGTCACCAGTGAAAAGCTAGCCACCATTTCAAAATCAAACACCACATAACAACAGATTTAACACCCACTGAATAAAGATTGTGACTATCAGCAAAACCAATCTTAATAAATCGACTTAGTACAAGTACAGTTCATTAAGTTTTTTTGTTTATTTAATTTTGATATGTGATATTGTTGAAGAGCAGATAAGTGTGAATCTCTCTCTCTCTCTCTCTCTCTCTCTCTCTCTCTCTCT
>SNQJ01S0053642.1:26060-40525 GCA_010110895.2 Picea sitchensis
GATAAGTGTGAATCTCTCTCTCTCTCTCTCTCTCTCTCTCTCTCTCTCTATATATATATATATGAGGTTGAATATATTAAAGCACTTTACATTAAGGTGTTGAATATATATAAGGTATTAAAGTACTTTTTAAAGTACAAGTTAAAAAGCTTATAAAAGTAGTTCTCCAAGAAAAAGTTATAAAGATATTAATTTCCCACGGAAAAGATATATTTTTTTTTAAAAATGGTCAATTTCAAAGAAGGAGGAGTTATAAATAAATAAGAGGATCTAAAAAATGGACATTTCCAAAATAACGAAAGGAAGATTTACTTATAAAGGTTATTCAACTTTATGCTGGGGATTATTTACATTAAAAGGGAGTATTCAAGGAAAAGAGATTAACATTGCCATCAACATGACCCATGATGAAAATTACTTCTTTTTTTTTAAATAGGGAAATCAACAACTAGTCGGGCACGTACTCGCGTGACACATGGTCGTGTTATCAGATTGCTACCACTATAACCCTAAGCATGCCAACATCGCCCCTCACATGACACACAAGGCTAGTCGAGGGTTTTGAATCAATGACTTCACATAACAAAGTGCCTACTCCATCACTGACTATTCTACACCCTAGGGGCGAATGAAAATTACATTAATATCAATTTGGAAAATCAATTATTAATTCCAGAGCCAAATATAATTAAAAAGGAAGATAGTTGTCACATAAAACAATATGAAATTAAAGAGTTACAAGTGACAATTGATGGTTATGAATATATACCTCAATTCAATGTTACAACCTGGTATAAAGAAGAGATTGACATAATTCTTGGGTTAACCTAGTTTAAAAATCTAGGTAACTTCATCTTAAACATGGAGAAAAAATTTGTGATGTTTCCTTATAAGAAGAAGATGATGACATTTCAAGACATTGCTCTGAGGTCAAAATCGATAATACCTTCATCAAAATAATTTAAAGATATCTCGAAGGTGATCCTTCAAGAAAATAAAAATTCAATATCAAGGATGCAAAAAGAATTTGACGAAGTTATCATGGAAAAAAATGAAGAAATTTCTCACTTAAAAGACCACAGTCAAAAACTACTTACGCATATCAAGAAGTCAAAGGATAGAAAACAATGCATTCAGAAGTTGGAACAAGAAAATCAAGACCTCAGAAATAAATTATTGAAAAAAGATGAAGAGACCTCTCGTTTGAAGAACCGCAATCAAAGGTTACTAGAACAAATCAAAAAGTTGAAAGAAGAGAAACTTGAAAACCCAGACATTAAAGATATTGACAAATCAGACAATGAAGAAAATTTGCGTCTAAAAAATCATAAGCAAAACCTACTGATGCAAATTAAGAAGCTTAAGAGTGATAATAACTCATTGGAAAACAAGTTAGAAGAATTTATAAAAAAGGAAACATCAAAGTCTTCAAATGTGAAAATACAAGTGGAAGAGAAAGGAACAAATACAGATCCATTTAATATCATGACTCTAGAAGACGACAATGCAACATCAACGCCTGAAGTAAATAAAACTCCAAAAGAAAATAATGAAAATGCTACAAATATGATTAGGGAAAATTATGCTATAAGAACTCCTTATCGACATCCAAATCATAAAAGCAGATATCTTAAATGATCAGAGTATCAATATCACTTAGGTCGGGAACAACTAAATTATTGTCTAGAAAATATTGCTACTGACGTAGTTAAGTCTCATGATAACAGTTCATTGTGGAAGAGCAACGTTCCACAAAGGATTGAATTAGGATGGTTTGATCCTTTTACAATTCAATTTTTTTTCTAGCACTCAGAGGTTCATATCGTCTCATATCATCAACTATGATGACCCATAGAATGATGCAAAGACAATACAAGCCAAAGAAAAAGACGTCAAGCCCTTCCATCACTATGCTTTGAGGACAAAACATTTCAAAATGGGAAGGCAATGTTATGAACACAAATATATATATAAATAGATATAAATAAATAATGATTAAATAATAATAATTAATACTCAATAACTAAATATGTTATGAAGAGACACCTTCCTGATGAAAGATCGTGTGTTTTATGAAAGGGCACCTTTGCTTGGGTATATATACAACCCTCATTTCTCATTTGTAATCATCTCATTCATTATTATACATTAACTCAATATATTATTATTTCATCCTACATGGATTACTTTATATTCCATATTTTTAATAATTTATGTGTGAACGAACTTTTTTGGTCTCACCCAAAAGGTCTTTTGCCAAAGGAAAATAAGAACCAAAAATAAAAATAAAAATGTTAAGGGAGGATGCCTGTCTCACTTATTAAATCTACATGGCTCACAAGAGTGAGCCTTCCTTCCATTCACAAGTCCCTACACAAGTGGAGATGGAGGAGTGATGAGATGATGCCACTAAGTCATAAAAAGAGGTTATATCATCCTTATAATGCCAATCATGCCAAGAGTTAAACTAGATTATATCAAAACTTATAACATCTTATGGGGGAATTTGAAAAGAACCCCCCACCCCCTCATTTATACTACAACATCCCAATTGTAATCCAACGCCCAAATTGGCTTATGCATTGGCTAAAGAGTTTTGACAATGAAAAACATGGAAAATCATGATCTTATTAGAGCTCTAGGACTCTTGGAGGATTTGTTGTATTATACAAGCTAAGTTGGGATACTAAGGTAGGGACTTGCTTCAAACTGATCTTAGAATGTTCATTTAGTCTCCCATCACTGTCATCTCATGAACCCCTTACTCTTTGAGATGTAAGAGGCCTTTGAAGAGAATTAGAGTCAGAACTTCATTATTTGAGGAAATCCCAACTTCCCAGGCGAAGCTAGTTTCTTGATTTCCTTTAGAGCCAACGATGACCCCCCCACCTCACTTGCCACCTCGAGATTCCCTTCCAAGGCACCATCAAAGAAAAGAACTAGATGCTTCCACTATTCTATCCATTTTTGGAAATATTCCTCCCCCAATCACAAGTGCAACTTTTTACTGAGAGATGGTCTACTTGTCTTAGACTTCCTAAGAGTGGCTGGATCCTACACTAGATTATTGAGTTAAATTATTTCCTCCATGGTGAGACTTGATATATTCCTGGAACTAACCCCATGAGGTCTTATCACTTCATAGAGAAAATATTGGGCTCACCTTCCCACTACTACGAGGCTAGAGAACTCTTACTAATAAAATGAGCCTATTTCAAGTTAACCAACTTTTACAAGATTTTTTTTTTGGGAGAGCCATCCAATATCAACTTAGAAGCTTCTTCTTCTTCAACTATCCAAGGTAGAAAAGACTCCAAGAAAATAGGATCTTTTTCTAGTCCTGAGGAGGGAGGTTAACAAAACCCACAACTTCAAACATTGCTTTCCATATATGCTTCAGAAAATCACACTCAAGGATAAAATGTTTGGGTGTTTTTTCGTTATTCTTGCACATAAGACATCTGGAAGGCCCTTGAAGCCTCACTTGTGGAGGTTGTCCATAATTAGGATTTTATTATGCACCAACATTCAGATGAAGAAGCGAACCTTGGGAAGGCGATTCCCCAAAAATTGATTTCTAGATTGGGGAGGAGGGGAGGAAGGTCTTGATCAAGTAATTTTTTGGAGTGTTTGAGATTGATCAAGAAGATGTCATTGAGGGGGACCTAACCTCTCTTGTCCCTTTCCCCTTTATCTAGTGGGGCTACCCATTTTAGGTTATGTAAATTTATGCTCAGCTTATCCTTCAAAGCCTCCAAGGATTGCAAATGTTTTCAACTAATCCATCTATCCGTTGTCAAGTTTTCCTACTTTGAAAGATCAAAGAGGGTTGTGATTCCTTGTTCCTATATCCAAGCTCTTCCTTCTAGGAGGGGCTCATCTTTAGAAAGTGGTGGGCATCCCACAAGTCTATCTTCCAAAATATTAATGTGCTTCCAATGTCCTGGATTCCAAGTTAAGTGGTTGTAGATGAGAGAAGTTTAGGCGTTACAAAGTCACTAGACAAAAGAGCCAATTATTTCTAGCAAAGGACCATCTAAGCTTCTTAGGTAACTCTTTTTGAAGTAGTTGCGGTGAAGGAACACTATCGACTTGGTTGTTTTATCTTAGATGTATCTCCATAGTAGCTTGGCACTCATGGCTTAATTAACTATAATTTGATCATGGATAGCTTGGCCACCCCTCTCAAACGAGGCTTAAACAATATTCCAGATGATCAAATGAAACCTTTTACTTTTCACTTTGCCTCATTGCCACAAGAATTGCCTTGTTTCATTTCCAAGGGAGTGCATGGAGGCTACTAAAATCAAGAGAGTTGAGCTCATGAATATGGGAAGAGTTGAAAGGACTAGCTGAATGAGAACTACTCATCATATAGGTTTGCACGATTGGGATCCCCAGTTATGGAGTTTAGTTTTTATCTTCTAGAGAGTGAGGTACTATTCTACTATTATGGGATGAGTGAGTGCTATGGGTATTTGCAAGTACTTAAAGATCTTACATTGTAATTGTACTTGAAATAATAGTGCCCTTGTTATGTGTTGCAATGCTTGAGTTAGGGTATTCCAACCATAGATATTACTTTTGGAGATGTTTACTTTCTCCCTTGAGGCATATAGATAATTATCTAGTGAGGATTTCAATCTTTAGGCTATAGTCACTGAGGCTCCACCCAAAAGGAGAATTTCATATGCAAACCAAGAGTGGTTGATCACTTTGATCGGTCAGACTGTCTTCACTCTAGGGAGGATGCCACTGACCCAATCCATTTCAAGTCACCTTCTTGACAATTCTTCCAATATGATATAGAGCACGGGGAAGAGCGAGCAACCCTATCTTAGACCCCAAAAGCCTTGAAAGAAGTGAGCTAAGTGTCTTCTACAATTTACGCTATCCATGGCCTACCAATACATGCTTTCATCCATCCAACAAACTAATAATTGACACCGAAAATTTTAGAGAAATGCAAGAGGGAGGAGTGTCTTACCCTATCAAATGCATTTTCCATGTCCAATTTTATCACCATACCTTTATCCTTGTTAGTTAGGCTTGAATGGATGGCTTTCTACACTAGAATAACATTATAAATTATTTGTCTTTGCGTCGCAAATCTATCTTTCTCCTTTGATATCAATCATAGAAGAAGAACATTTGATATGTTAGTTATTACATTGGTAAGGATATTACAAGATTCATTGCATAGAGAGATAGGTTGAAACTGAGAAAATTAGGTCAAATTGGTTTCTTTATGAATAAGGGAAAAAACAAGGATTTTATCTCCACCCCCCCCGCCACCACTATGAGTTTCTACTTGGAACCATTCAACATCCGACGGAGATCCAACTTTATTGTGTCCCAACACACTCTATAAAAATGGATCATGACACTGTTAGGACTTGGTGCCTTGTCAGGGTCCATATTCTAGACAAATTTGACAGCTTCATCCTCTAAGCTTCTTCTCATCATGCTTCTATTTTTCAGTGGTTGTCACAAGGGTGGGGATAGCTTGAAGTACATGTTATGTGGCTTCCATTCATGTTGGAGTTCATTCCATGTATATAGATTCATAATGGTCATGCGTTGTTGCTAGGAGATATGCAAAACAACTCACCCTCCACCCATTATCTAACTCAAATTCTTTGTACATGGTTTTGGGCCTGGCAAGCATGCACTTGTTTATGAAAGATTTTTTTTGTTGTAATCTCCTACTTGGAGCCATAAACCCCTTGATTTCACCCTTTGATATTGATTCTCATTTCTGCAAGCTTGGTGATGTTGACATGTAATGTCTCTTTCTTGGTCCAGGAGCTCTTAGGTGATCTCTTGAGTCTCCATTTCCAATTGAAGAACAAAGAGGAGAGCTAAGGCATATTCACAAGTTGTTCATGGAGACAAGGATACATGATTTTCCCATTAGGGCCTTGATATTTGACTCCCTTACAAAGGAGGGTGAACAACCTATAGGGTGACTCCATATATTTTTAGTAATTTTCCATGCAGAGGAATTTTGAAGCCAAAGAGGGTTGAAAAGGAAGGGGATGAGTCCATAGTTCTCACCAAGGGAGAAATAAAGAGAAGTAGGATTGTGATTTGAGATTTGATAGGATGGAATGTGATAGGAGATAAAAATGGGCTCAAAAGAAAGGAGTTTTGAATGAAAAAATAGCCTAGCGACTTAGCAATGTGGCTTGGGGCTAGATGCTTATTTCTCCAAGTATACTTTCCTCTCTTGTGTTTTAGATCAAATAGATCCCAAATGGCTATCAAGCCATTCACTAACTCTCTTATCAAGTCTCTAACAAAGGAACCCCCTTTTATCACACAGGGAGAAAATCAAGTTGTGGTCTCTTGCTAGAATCTGATTACAAATGGGCATGGAGTCGCCCTGAATATTTTTTTCCCATGAAAAAAGCAAGTAATTTTTTTCATATAAGACAAAATTACATCAGTATATGCTTTGAGCATTCTTGCTAGAGTCTTATTGCAAATGGGCATGGAGTTGCCATAAACCTTTTTTTCTCGTGAAAAAAAGCAAGTAATTTTATTCATATAAGACAAAAGTACATCAATATATGATTTGAGCATTCTTGTAGCTGGTAGCTCTAGTTGTATTACTGGGNTCTTATTGCAAATGGGCATGGAGTTGCCATAAACCTTTTTTTCTCGTGAAAAAAAGCAAGTAATTTTATTCATATAAGACAAAAGTACATCAATATATGATTTGAGCATTCTTGTAGCTGGTAGCTCTAGTTGTATTACTGGGGGTATTCCAAATCCCTCGTCCAAGTGATATCATAGAAGGATGGCCATCGACCCATTAAAGATCCGGGCTGTAGGAAGCCCATATGTCATCTTTTGAGAATAAAAAAAAACTTTCAGGTGTATACAACAGTCCGCTAAAAAGGAATAAAAAAAATGAGTTTTTTAATCAGATAGAGGTCCAAGGGTCACGAAGAAATTTTGAGGAGCCTTGCGAGCTCTTTTCCCATACTTTCCAACTTCCTTGGTCAAGCCAAGTTTTGAGAGTTGGTCCACTTCTTTGTTCTAGGTCTTGTAGACATGTGTAAAAGTGTAATGTTAGAAGGACCGAAGGAGTCTTCTGATACCATCCAATAGTGGTTGCAGAGTGTAAGAGTGAAGAGATTGTCTGCCACTTAAATTTTTTATGACTATTACCCCCCATGCCTAGGGGTAACTAGAGGAGATCATGTCTCATGGTCCACAATGGAGAACATGATCCCGACCATGATAATGATAAACATGTCCACAGATGGCAGCCCAGTAGCACCCCTCATTCACCTTTACAAATACATATCAACCAAGGCTCATCACATCCAAGCAAGCCAGAGTATGGGAGATGGTAAGCCATTGTCACCATGAGGTATATTAGTCCTTCTTTCATGCAAAGTGTTGTGCTTATTTTGTTGGGCATGTGGATGAGAATCTTTGGTTGAAGTTGGATAATGGATCACTAGCCTGGGAAATTGTGTCAGTTGCCTTGTTTCACCTTGGTGGTCATCTTATATGCCCTAGTCCCATGTTGTCGCCACCAAGAGAAAGGGGGTACTATTGGGGGGCCCTCACAAGGGTAATGTTACATTCCCCACCATACTTAACACTTTCCATCTTGGAGCCTCTCATAGTGTACTAAACTTCGATAATGGGTCATGGTCCATTCTTCCATGAGAAGAGGGGTTGAAGGCCCAAAGGATGATTACAGTTGCTATTAAAAGAATAAGAAAATGATGCTAAAGAAAGAAAGGAATGATAGCAAAGGACTCCTAGAAGCTAGTCCAAATTTGAGCTCTACCCATTCAGTGCTCACCCCGGTCCCAAATAACAATGTTGTAGATTGAAAACTCACAAAATGGGGACTTGCAAATATGATAAGCGGACTAGTAAGATGGCAGATAAAGGGGGATTGGAAAAAATAGTGCCTAAGAATGAGGTAACTCAAGAGCAAGCACACCCTCTACAAAGGTGTTCATAGAAATGGATTAAATGATACCATTAGCCATGGAGTAAGCCCTAAAACCATATCACTTCCACACTTACTCTTGAAGGGTTTCTTTATTTCCTGCTTCCCTTGGGACCTATCCCTCTACCAGGGTTCTTTTATTTCCTATGTAGGTGGCACACCTAATAGGGTTGGATGAAGGGCCTCTCATACTTAAACTTGTCAACTCATATGGGGTCCTCGACTAGTGTGATGCTTGAAGGGGATACTGACGTGAATTGTTTACATGGCTTATATCTTAAGTTGCAACTTACTTTGCATGCTTTAAGGACTAATATTTCTTGTGAACGTTGGCTAACCTTGTCTTATGCTTTGCTTTGTTTTGGATGGCCCTGACATGGTTCTTTGAGGGACATCCTCGGATTGTACCCAAGACGTTGTGTCTTTATTGTAGGACCTTGGCACGTGTTATGGATAGCAGTGGGTCATCTAGTGACTCGCCAACCTCAAACATCAACTCTCACATTCTTGGAACCTTGGACGATGGACATATGGGCTTGGTATGAACAGATTCAATCACGATGGCACACATATGGGATGTAAGCCCATAGTCTAGGCATGAATCCCATAGGCTGGGAAGAGTACCCCAGAGCTCATTTACCCACTGGATCATGAACATTGTAGCAACAGACAACCATAGACCTTGCAAAGATGAGATGCAACTCCCTCCACCCTAGACACAACACTCAGATCTTGGACGTTGGGCCTAGTTTGATGATGACATCATCTATTATGGTTTGGTGGAGCTAGGGTTTGGTGGATTCTTAGGGTATTGAAAATGGTTGGCATGATTTTGAGTGGGGAGAGACATCATTTTCTCCCACTCCACTCCATATTAGTGCCATGTGGCCTTTGGAAGCCCCCTTCTTGCCTAGGGAGGCTTGACATCTCACACATGTGGCTCATTATGGTGTATTTTGCATTTATTACATTTTGTAAAGGGAAAATGAGGGGTCAACCCCACTTCTATTTTGATGTTGACATTTTACATGGACAAATATGCTAGGGTAGCCTCATATAAAAAGGCTAACTCTCACTTTCATTTTAGGATCATCTTTCACTCACCATTATGGGTAACTACTTTTGAAATTTTCGGCCTGGTTACTAGTCTTTTTCTCTCATGTCCTATGCTTGGAATGGATCTCTTGTGGATGGTTTGTTGATTTTGGATGGATATTTCTGCAATTAGGGTTAAATGCTCAAGGTTTCTTGGATACAGTAAGTAAATTTCTACAATTATAAGTCACGTTGTTAACGTTTATGGTGAAATTGCTATTTGTCGCAAGAAGTCTTGTTGATTGAAACCCTAAGAGAGGAACATAAGTGCTTCTTCCTCTCACGAGGTTTTACTTGTCCAAAATTGGTTAATTGTTCTTGCTAGTGTTAGAACCCTAAATCCCTAAAGTGCTATCACTTTAGGATTTTAGCCCTAGACATTGATCTTTGACCTAGTTGAAGCTACAAGAAGAGAGAAACGATATCTAGGGCCCAAATATTTTTGCACCCTAGATGTCCTTCTCCTCGAGATCTAAAGCCTAAGTCCCAAATGTGCTTGTACCTTAAGGTTTAGATCCTACCTCTTGGTTTCAAGTAGATCAACATTCAAGTTTGGATGCATTTGAGACTCCATAGCCCTAGAAAGGCACTAGTTTTGAAGCAACTCTTGTGGTTAAAGTGATTGATAAAATCTCTCTCTCTCTCTCTCTCTCTCTCTCTCTCTCTCTCTCTCTCAATCAAGTATTATACTAACTAGATACTAAATTTAACCCTAGAAAACTCACAATATTACTTTATGTTGTTATAAAAGTTTTCTACAACCATCTAAAACTACATTAATTTGTTGCATACACTCATCTAAAGGTGGCTTAACTCACTCATCAATTTCCTCTAACAATAGGATAATACTTTATTGATTATATGCTTACTTTTCATCGTCAATCATGGTATTTCTAAGCACTAATTATTGTTGTTGTTACAAATCATTTACTGTTGTTATATAATTATTTACTGTTGCAAATTTGTAATAACCATTGCAACTTATCTTGTCTAGTATTTAAAGAGGTTATTTTTGCATACTTTAGCCATGTAATTGTTACATATATGTTGCAAAGTGTTCTTGTTCCGAGTAGGCACACAAATCACCTTCAACCTCTTCTCTTTCCTAGACCTAGACCAACAAATCAATGATCAAGAAAGGGGGCGATAGGCTTGGCTACTAAACTTGCTATTTGATCCCTTGAGATCACCAGGGAAGCCTCCCTTGTGGTGGACCTCTTCCATCACTAAAACGATGGAAGATCCTACTAAGGTGACAATGGTAGTTTTTTCCATAGTTCCACAATATTTGGGGATCTTGTGGTGGGATTTGCACAAGCACAAATCCCGCGATAACAATGACCATCATTGAGTCTCCATAAATATTGAGGTGGGAGATTCATTTTTCCTTGGCAAGAATTAAAAAAAGTTTTACTGCCATGAATTCGATGAAGTTATTAAAAGATTCCACCAAATTTGTTGCATAAGAAATGGTGTAGGAGTCATCTAAGTATAACACTCCCCCCACGCCCCTAGAGGAGGGAGAGCCCTGAGCAACTCCTTCAAAGAAATACCAGGGGAGGGAGGATTCAATTTGTGGATCAAGGTGGGGGGGTTTCAGAAAGTGAGAAGTGATTTGAGGGAAGGATTCTAGGATAGCCAAGGAAGATAAGCCACATTGGGAGGAAGAGGGTTCTACATCATTAAAGATGGCATGGTTCTTGGCTAACCAAACACCCGAGGACGAGATAAGTGGAAGGGATTTTATAGGGGCAAAATTTGGTGAGTCGATCATGATTGCAAGGCTTGTTCAACAAAATCTCCATCCGATTGTGTATGAGATCTAAGTGATGTCTTTAGATCATTCCAAATATAATGGGTGAAGGAGCATTGAAGAAAGATATGTTGGCTTGTTTCATTTTCTTGTTTGCAAAGAGTGCAATGATTAGGACCAACACAAATCATTTTTTGTAGATTTTCCCATGTTGGAGCTCTATGCGTGAGGAGGAGCCACATAAACATTTTTTGCTTTTCCTGGACACTTCATTTTCTAGAGAAGTTTTCCCCACCAAGGGGTTGGCTCATTTATGTGTTCCAAAATCAATGTTAAATATCCATGTTTGGGAGCATATCGCCCCAGGGGATTGAAAGCCTAAATTAAAGAGTCCCTTTAAGCAAAGAGATGAACCAGGGAGGAGGACATGGCTTTTGCGTATTCCATCCAGGTTGGAGCATGTGCTGTATCAAGACCAATTTCCTGCCAGTTGAGCCATTGAGAAGTGCCTGTCAAGTAATCAGGTCGGGAGGCTTGTTGGAGATAAAAGATCCTTGCATTGTTTATATCTTGGATAAGAGGGTATGGGAGGATGTGTTTTCCCTTGCACTCTATCCAAGGATCTTTCCTTATAAGAATGTCAACACCATTTCCAATTTTCCAGATGAGCCAATTTCCAATTAGGGGGAAAGCATTGACATTTGCTTTCCAAATAATTGAGCCATTTTGGAGGATTTATTTGACCTTCTGGTCCAATCAATGACAGATTCCTCAAGAAAATATTTTTCCTTTAAGATGCGTGACCAAAGGCTAGAGCCTGTTATGAGTCCCCAAACATTTTTTGCTGCTAGAGCTTGTGCGAAGAGGTGAATGTTTTTGAGCCCCCATCTCCCAAAATATTTTGGAATTGAGATTTGCTTCCAAGAGGCTAATATTAGGGATCTTCTCGCTTCAGAGCGCGACAACAAATATCGATATGAGAGTTGACTAAGCTTCCTATGAATACTTTTTGGAACCCATGCTAGAGTGGTCCAATAAACATGGATGGCTTCCAACACTGATTTTACGAGAACCAACCGGCCTGCTCGAGAAAGCCATTTGTTGTACCATAGGTGTAGTCTTTTTTCTACCTTTGCATATAGCCACTGACAATCCCTTTTGCTATAGTTGTTTGCTTTGCAGGTGAAACCCAAATATTTCATACCATCAACATTTGTTTTGACTTGAGTGGCAAGGATTCTTATGATGTGATGATTCTCATTTTTCGACATCCCCCAAGAATATAAAAAATATTTATCCATATTGATTTGCATGCATGTAGCAGTGCAAAAGAATTGTAGGCTCTCCTTGAGCTTTGCTATACATGAGAGATTCCCTTCACATAAAATAAGAATGTCATCGACAAAAATGAGATGAGTTAGAGTGCAATTTTTGTTGATAATTATACCTTTCGTATTGGTGAAGGAGGATTCTTTATGGATCAGTCAGCTGAGGCTCTTTGCTACAAGAAGAAAAAGAAGAGGGGACAATGGGCATCCCTATCTGAGCCCACGTTTTTTTCTCTGAAGAAGGAGGTGGCCGATCCACTTATAAAAATAGCAAATGAGGTGGTCGAGATGCAATTCATTACCCATGAAACAAGAGAAGGGGTAAAACCTAGGTGAATCATGAGAAGTCTCATATAAAGCCAACAAACCATGTCGAATGCTTTTGATAAGTCCACTTTGTGGGTGATAGCCCTTTGTTTTTTTGAGTGGATAGAGTGTAGACCTTCTTGAGCAATGCCTATGGATTGGTGGATTTGCCTTCCTTGGAGAAACCCAAATTGCTCTATAGATATATTGTCGCTTAAATGATCTTTTATTTACGAGCAATGATTTTTGATATAATTTTGTATATGCTATTATAGAGGGAGATGGATCGGAATTGGACAAGTTTGCTTGGATTGTCCACCTTTGGAATGAGAGTAAGAAAGGTGGCGTTAAAGGGGGCATGAATCTGTCGTGAAGTCCTGGAGTATTCAACTAAATTCAGAAGGTCTTCCCCAATGATCTCAAAGCATCATGTGTAGAACTCAATTGGGAAACCATACCCGCTTGGGCTTTTATCCTTTTGAAAGTTGTGGAGAGGTTTTATGAGCTCTTCCATGGAAATCTCATCCATCACCGTCATTTTCCTCTGGGCTTATGAATCTATGGAAGAGACTTGCAATCCTTATGATAGAGTCGATGTTGGCTCTAGAGTCAGCGTTGAATAGGGATTCAATGTGCATGTTCCTTCCTGAGCTATATCGTCAAATGAAAAGAGCGGTTGACTTCATAAAAAAATCTAATGAATCCATCTGTGGGAGTGGAGATTTGCGCCAATAAATGATCAGGTTCAGATGGCAGGTACTGAGGATCTGTTGCGTCCTTGGCATCATGAGGGAGTGTGGAGGAAATAGATCTATCAGCCACGAGGGAGGAAGGGCCAGATCCAACTAACTGCGCATGAGTTTGAGCCGAGAGCTGGGACTGAGAAGCACCGGAGGTCGATGGGGGAACTGTCCCATAGCAATGAACGAAAGAAGTGGACATAACCAGAGAATGACGATGTGGGAGAGTAAGTGGGGTGAGATGGGAAGGCTTCTGCAGAGTAAGCATCACAACCCATGGAGGCAAATGTGACCGGAGAGAACCATATATTTATATCCAGGAGTGGGTCCTCTGAATAATCCACCAACTCCTCACCGTCCATCGTATCGAAGGCAGGTGGGCTGGATTCACACGCACGTGAACTCGAGCAAATGTCAGCATAGTGTGGCCAGCGGAAAACCTAGATCGGATCCCCCGAAACTACAGAGCTCCGTCCCCGAGTCGCCATAAGCTAGCAAAGTCATGTAGCAATATTTTTTTATCTTGATAAGTAATATAAACAAAAATATTAAAGATTTTAAACTATTTTCATATGGATTTCTCCAAGAGCAACGTGAAGAACCAATGTTGAGAAGAGGGAGAATAAAGACTCTACCTTATTTTGGTTCCACAAAATACATATTCCACTTAAGCTCGTCATGAATTGACAGCAGCACTACTACAATGTTTCCATAGTCTTTTTTGAGATTCCCATCATATCTTTATCTTCTAAATTTGCCTATTGGAGGAGAATGATCCATGGATTTTCCACAAGAATTAAATCACCGATCACTTAATTATTTCTATTGGTTCCCATTCCCCTCTAGTTTCTAGAGACCACATTCATTACTTATTGGGAGTGTGTTTGGGACCACCACTCAAGGTAGATTCTAGTGTTGAATGTAGGACCAATTTATTTTCTTTATTTGTTATCTCTTATATTTTTTCTTACTTGGTTTTCAACCTTTATTTGTTGGTTTTCTCTAGTTCTTCATCATCGCCATCATCTATTTGTTGCTAGGTTTTCTTTCCAGTCATTATGTTAGTAAATGAGTGTTGAGGAGCAATTGGGGGAGGGGATAGGATCCATTATGTTAGTAAATGAGTGTTGAGGAGCAATTGGGGGAGGGGATAGGATCCAGGGTGGTGAAGGAAGAGGAGAGCTAAGAGAACAAAGGTGGTTGAGAGATTGATGGATCGAGTAGAGAGGCCAAAGAGGTTAATGGTGAGAGAGAGAGGACACCAA
>SNQJ01S0053643.1:7796-38405 GCA_010110895.2 Picea sitchensis
CCAAGGAGATTTCAGAAGAAAGGACAACGAAAGGAAAGAGACTACTCATCTGTACAATGCTATCATTGTGACAAGATGTGACACATTGTGAAGTTTTGTCCATCCAGACAAGAAGAATACAAGAGAAAACAAAAGAGGCTTCATGCTCATGTAGCCAAAGATGAAGAGAAACCCACAAAGATGATGAGAGAGGAGATCAAAGACCATGTGTTGATCTCAACCCTCTCAGGATCTGTAACACCTAGNGAAGGGACAAAGAAATATTCTCTCTTGTATCTTAGAGAAGAAGTTTTCTCAGAAAGTGACACTTGGTGATGATTATCAGTACCCCATCAAGGGAGTGGGAGAATCAAACCAGGCTTGAAGAAGAACCCACTCTCCATTTCAGCTTTAGAGAATAAAGGCTTTAGAGTTGTCTTTATAGATGGAGAAGTTCTTATGTGGGCTAAGGGAGAAACCTTAAAAGAAGAAATCGTCATTGGTAATGAAGAAAATGGCTTGTATAAATTAAAGGGCCACTGAGAGGCTGATATGACCCATGCCATTGAAAACTCATGTGAACTTTGGCATAGAAGATTATCCCACATCAACTACAAGGCACTACCATACATATGAAAAGCAGTCACAGGTTTACCAGAACTCAAAGGTGACCATAAAGGCGTATGCAATGGATGTGCACTAGGGAAGAATATCAAGAACCCTTTTTTGAAGAGAGACAACAAGGCAGGAGGAGTCCTAGAACTCATCCATTCAGATGTGTGTGGCCCAATGTCATCATCCTCCATTAGTGAGTATGTATATTATGTATCATTTATTGATGATTACTCTCGTAAAACCTATATATATTTCTTCAAGACTAAAGATGAAGTGTTCAGTAAGTTCAAGGAATTCAAAGCCTTGATATAGAACCTTTTTGAAAGAAATATCAAGATACTCAAGTCAAATAATGGAGGAGAATATACCTCAAAAGAGTTTGTGAACTTCTACAAAGATGTTGGAATCAAGAGGGAACTCACTACTCCCTATAATCCACAACAAAACAGTGTAGCTAAATGGAAGAACAGAACCATACTGGAAGTTCGGAAGACTATGATCCATGATCAAGATCTTCCTATGTGCTTATGGGTAGAAGCAGCGATGGTAGTTGTTTATGTGAAGAACTGATTATCCCATAGTGCACTTGGGCTCAAGACACTAGAAGAGATGTTCAATGGAAAGAAGCCAGAGGTAAGCCATCTCAAAATATTTGGATGTCCAGTGTTTATTCATATACCTAAAGAAAAGAGAAACAAGTTGGACCCTTTAGGAAAGAAGGGAATATTTGTGGGATACTATGAGATCCCCAAGGCCTTCAGAATCTATATACCAAGTCAACATCACATTGAGATCAGTAGGGATGTGACCTTTGATGAAGATGCAGTGCTCAAGAAATCTAAAATATGCCATCTTGAAGAGGTATATGAAGAGGAACACGTAATCCCCAATACTACAATGAGGGAGGTTCCCAGAGTTGTAGAACCAGAGAGGGAAGTCATAACTTCCCCTGATGAAGAACTTCTAGAAGATCATGATATAGTAGAAGTACAAGAACCTCCTTAGATGACGATCCTCCATAAAAGAAAGATAGCCTGGGCTAGAGAGCTTATTCAAGATGGAGAGAAGTACGGTGTTCCCCAAGGAACCACGAGACAGGGGGCAATTGAAAGACCAAAGCCATTCTCCATCTACTCGTCTTTGATGTGTGACCTCCTAGAAGAGGAGCCTACATACTTTGAAGAATCCATTCAAAGGGAAAGAATGGAAGTAGGATGCCATGATAAGAGGAATACCAATCCATAATGAAAAGAACAAGTATGGGAAATAGTTACGATGAAGGGCAAGATGTGGTATCCTCTGGGTGGCTCTTCAAAATAAAACATCTTGCTGATGGAAGTATTCAGAAGTATAAAAGCAAGTTGTTACGTCGTGGATTTTCCCATAAGGAAATCATTGACTATGAAGAGATTGATACATGTGGCGAGATACACTTCGATAAGAACCATCATAACTCTTTTCAACTAAGATTAAATTAGGTACACTAGATGGGTAGAGAGAACTGACTTTCCCTAAATGGTGTCATTGAAGAGGGAGTGCATATAAAGCAACCTCAAGAGTTTGAAGTTGAATCTGATCTCATGTTTACAGAATTGAAGAAAACCTTATCTGGATTGAAATGACTCCTAGAGAAGAGAAAAGCTCATGTTGAATGAGGAGACTTGCCTCGAGTTTGAAATGATAGAAATACCTTGGCCTAATGCATTGCTACTTAGGTATTGAGGTATGGAAGAGTCTTGAGAGGATCTTCATTAACCAAGGGAAATATGCAGTCGAAATAGTAAGAGGTTTGACATGTTGGAGTGTAAAACCATGAATACACCCATGAAACAGAAGTTGAAGTTGTTGGTCAATACTTCATCAAAATTGATTGAAGCCACCAGCATGGGAGACAGTTATTGGATCGTGTACCTTACAGACACGGAGACTAGATATTTGTTTTGTTGTGACACCTTGAGTTAGTTTACGGTAGAACCGGAATGATCTGATGTTCACCTAGTTGGTACAAAACATGTGATGAGGTACCTTAAAGTACAATAGATTATGGTCTCAAATATGATAGAGATCGTGATTTCACATTGAATGGATATACTTGTGCATATTGGGATGGTCTCAGCTATGATGGAGATCATGATTTCACATTGAGTGGATATACTGATGCATATTGGGTAGGAAGTATTTCCGACAGGAAAATCACTTCAGGATACTATTTTAGTTTGGGATAAGCTATGATCTCGTGGCAGAGTAGGAAGCAATCTAGTATTTCTCTCAGCACAACAGAAGCATAATACATTGCTGCATGTTCTGCTAGCTACGAAGCTATATGGATTTGAAAGTTGTTGATGGGCCTATTTGACTTGGAGATGATAGAAACCAGAGCTACATAAAGATGATAGAGAATCTTGTATTCCACGACAGGTTGAAGCACATAGAGATCCGCTATCATTACATCTGCAACATGGTACAGAGAGGAGCCTTGAAGCTCCAGTACATTAGCACGAATGAACAGGTTGCTGACGTGTTGACCAAGCCTCTATCTCGTGTAAATTTTGAGTACTTCCGAGATAAGCTTGGCATAGTCCAAAAGGACCTTCCTCAAAAGGGGGAGTAGATGTGATGTTCCTTGCTTCTGACCTAGATGTCAGATGTAAAGCAAGATGTGATGTGTTCCTTTCTTCTGACCTAGTTGTTAGACATAAAGCAAGATGTTCATTGCTTATGATCTAGCTGTCAGATGTAAAGCAAGATGTGATGTGTTCCTTGCTTCTGACCTAGTTGTCAGATGTAAATCAAGATGAGATGTTCCTTGCTTCTGACCGAGTTGTTAGACGTAAAGAAAGATGATATGTTCCTTGCTTCTGACCGAGTTGTCAGATGTAAAGCAAGATGAGATGTTCCTTGCTTTTGACCTAGTTGTCAGACGTAAAGCAAGATGAGATGTTCCTTTCTTCTGACCCAGTGTCAGACGTAAAGCAAGATGAGATGTTCCTTTCTTCTGACCGAGTTGTCAAACCTAAAGCAAGATGATATGATGAGACTAGCACTGAGCTTTCGGCTGGATAGTTGTGACGTAAAGCCAGTATAGTATCCTTCTTCCAACCTGATGGTTGTGACGTAAAGTACGACAAGTATCTTGCTTCCAGCTTGAGTGTTGTGATGTAAATCAAGACGATGAGATGAGACAAGTACTGAGCTTCCATCTTGACAGTTGTGACATAAAGCCAGTCTTGTATTATGATTAGACAACTTTGTGCTGTGATGATGATGATGTATCCATTTTTATACTAATACTAATTGATGCAGATGATGATGGCATTCCTTTGAGAATGATGATGCTGCCGATGAAGAAAACTTCCGATGATTTATAGATATGCCAGCCAAGATGATATTGATGAAGTTTTCCTCCCACTTAATGTTGTTGATGATGTTGTCCTCTCTCTCTCACATGATGTTGCTGAAGAATACCCTTCTTGTTAAGGGGAAGTGTTGAAATATTGTAACTGCAAAGAGTATTCTTAATATTATTGATATATTATTCATATGATCAATCCCCATTGTGGATTGATCATGTCGGTTATTGTAATAGGACCAAATCCCCTTTTGTGGATTGGTCAAAAGACAATTATAATAGGCAGAATAAGAATTCGGCCCCAACAGTTAATAAAGAGACCCAGAAATATAATAAAAGTGGGTTTACCCACCCAGTTGAAGAAGTCAGCCATGCTAGTGAAGAGACACTTCACATGTGCTAGACTTGTATAAATAAAGGAGGCTAGCACCTCACTTGGACATAACTCACTTGCTCAGTTTGAGAGATAAGTTCTGATCTGTTACCGACAAAGGAGAGAGAGAGTGGCGCATATCTTGGAGAGGACTTTATGTTTTAGCATATATATCTCTTGGCATTGTATTAGCTATCTACATTAAGGAAGTTTTGCTGGGTTTTCTTCCCCTGGAGGGTTTCCCAGGATAAATGTTGTGTCTCTTGTGATTGTGTACTTCTCAGTGATCTTGGATTATGCTATTGTTATCTAATGAAATGAAAACATCTATAATAATGTCTTAAACATTAACACACCTTGAAGGTGTCATTTTTCTAAACTTGTTTTGAGGTGTAAAGGTGGCTTCTTGGTGTTTTCCTTGCTCTATTCTTCTGAATGTTTCCTTGCCTTATGTAGGTTCTTTACTTGCAACTTTTCTTTCACCTTTTGACCATGAAGGACCTGCATCATGCTTCTTAGAAGTTCTAGCTTCATAGTGTGTTGCTTCCTTGTTGTATCCAATACCATATTTATCATTAGGTGATCTTTGACAATCCAAGATTTCATCCAATATTTTTGAGTTGTTAATGAACCTTTTTTACTTCTCTTCTCTCCTTCCGAGGTCAACAACTTCTACTTCCAACTTATGACATGATTCTTCTTTTTCATTTACTTGAGTCTTTAGTTTCTTGATCTTTTCTTATTGTTTCATGAGTATTTGTTTTAGTGCCATGGTATTCCTTTGGTACTTTTCTAGGGATTCCATAATGTATTAATTAAGATCAAAATTAGGATCAAAAATATCTTCTACTTCAGAGAAATCTAAAATTTAATTTTTGAGCTTCAACAAATCTTCCTTTTCATCTATAAGATAATTGTTTGCTAATTCTACACAACCTTCTTCTATTTGTGTGTCCAAGGATCTCCTTCAAGCTTGTAAGGATTATAGTGAAGGCATGTTATGATACCAATTGTTGGACACACCGAACACACTGAGAGCGGGGGGTGGTGAATCAGCGTGAGGATTTTTTTACAACTTCTTACAAAATTTTAGTTAGCCATCACCATTCACAACATCATTACCCATTACTTCTATTCACACTTAGTTTCTTGCATGTAAACACATCTCAATGAAATATATTAAGAATAAAGAGCTATTCACCATCACAATAAAGAACACAATGAACACCATATATATATAATTTTATTTTTTATTACAGACTACAATCCTTGGGGTTTATCAGCACCAACTAAAATGAGCACCAACTCTTAATGTAAGACCCAACCTGCATATCTCAGTACCAACTAAGAAGAGGAATCTAATCCTCAAGTATCATACCTAACTTGTAGATAGAAACAAATATTTCAAATAATACCAACAGTCTATACCAAGACAAGTGCATCAACTATGCACAACTCAACCTGTCGCAACAACCTGTCACCTCAAATTGTCTTATCAATCGCATCATCCAAATTTTATCTACTCACACAGATCATTTATCAAGTCAACTCTCAACCATAAGCACAATATCACCAAGTTAACCAATAATATACCTCTAGAAATACACCGTACTCTCCATAAACCAAATACCATAAACCCTTACACAAGACCATATGCCAAACCTCATTGTTATGTAGCCTCAAGCATGTACCATGTCATGAACAAATGTAATCATCAAAACATGAATATAAACATACATGTAACTCTATAATAGACCTGGTTTATGTGATCATAGACCTGCAAACATTCCTTAACTTCAATAAAAAGAAACTAGCATTTTCATCAAACTTTACTTTAGTATCACATGACTAATTTTGGATTAGTCAACAACCCTAACTTGAAACAATCATAACTTTGTATATGTAATAAATAAATGTATGAGAATGGTAAAAAAAATTCTTCAGTGTCTTGTCTGCAATTCCTCCATGTGTCACTGCTTGGAAGCTCCCATAAAAGGAGTTATAGCAAAAATGGCAGACCTTGCTGAATTCTGGCTTATTCTAGAGAGAGAAATTGTAGATCATGCAAGGTGGAATATTTGATGTATGCAGTGACACATGGAGGAATTGCANTCTAACCAATGCATTTGGTCTCACTGAATTTGGATCGGTTATAAGGAAGTTATGACCTTTTTACCCAGAACACTTGTTTTAGACTAGTTTCAGGACTAGCCACAAACCCTATCTTCCACAGAGTGGAAATCCCAAACTACAACGACCCACACAATTAATTTTTTTATCATAGTTACTTGGATATGTTGTCTCAACATCCTCCATATTTCTCTATCTGAATAATTCTAGAAAACAATTTATTGCGAAAATGGTGAGATGACCTGTAAATATCATACCTTAGAAAGCATCATCAAAAGACTTTATCCTCCCTTGAATTTTGGCCTTATTTAATTCACCTTCCCTTTGAAATTAATCTTATATCTCCTTTGGTTACCTCAGCCACTTGTAGATATTCAATATTCTTAATAGAATACTAATGGGAGACCCTTGCTCTCTTATTTATACTCTCCAAGTAGCTTCCTCTAGAGGTATCCACTTGACCACTTTGTCCACTTAGCCACTTTGTCCAGTTCCACTTAGCCACTTTTTCCACTTAACCAACTTTGTCCACTTATCCACTTTTTCCACTTAACCACTTTATCCACAAATAGTAAACTCTCCACTTATAGTTGCAACTATTTTTTTTTAATTGTTTTCTTGTTGAAACCACTTAACCCATGACTAACCACTTTGACTGGTCAAATTCTTCTAGAAGATTCTAGAATAATTTAACTTCTTTGACCTTCAAGGGGATTCTATATAATTCATGAGGGTTCTCCAAATTCACATGGCCATAACTCTCTAACCGTGAGGAATTATGTGATGTTACACATATCACCAGAAACATCATGACATATACTATCCATATGGAATAGTTTCTCCTATAAATTCACTAACATTCATTACATTATTCCTTAGTCAAATTTGGGTTCCTTAACCACACTATTGGGTTACTCAACCACCTAACCATTTGAACTTCACAAAGAATCTTCCCATGAGTGATTTCAACACAAGGGGATCACTTTGAGAAATTTATCCAAGAGCGTCTTCCCATGAGGGATTTAACCATAAGGGGACGACTTTGGAGTTTATCCATTTGTTTCTTCCTATCAACCATGAAAGGACATCAATGATATAACTCCCTTTAATATCAACATATCATTATGTTACCACTTTAAATCAACCCTTTGTCAACAATTACATTAATGACCATATAACCAATAATCAATATATCAATGATATAAACACATCACTATGAAAATACTTGAAATCAACCCTTTGACATAAATGAAAACATAGTACAACACTCTGCCATATGTCGCTCTTTATGTGGAAACATTTATGTTGGCGTGATGTATCTCAGGCACTGAATCATCGGAGGTTCTAACTCGCAAAGATCTAACATGAACCTGATCGAGTATGACATGAGATACAATCACATGGACCTGCTGAAGTGGATCTACCACATGCCGATGTTGAATAGACTACCACATGTCACCTTGATCTATGACTTTCACATGCTACAATTTCCTAATGGACCCGAACACGTGTCACTTTCTTAATGGGTCACGTGTCACCCTATGAGTGGTTGCATAAGTGTGTTGTCATATTTCAGTATCAGACTATCAAAATTCTTCCTACGCTTTCTCTTTCCCTGGTCCAATCAAATATGTTAACTCTCGATCACCTTCTTTGAGATATGATGAAAGGAGGGCCATTGATATTTCTTTCAATATTCAATCCTCACCATTGGTTCCTCATCCCAATGCTCGAACACACCAAACTTCATGTCCAATCTTGGCACACCACATGTATCGGACCTTCAGGTTATCGAATTTCATGTTCACAACACATTCCCTAAACTGATTCGATGTTTAATAGTCGATCTGGTCATGAGCTGGAATACTGGCTGGTTCGGTCTGGAGGACATCAGACTGTTAGAGTCTTCACACTTGTCTTTCTTATTATACTTCTGGTTCGATGAAGAACAACGATCAATATTGATCATGATCAGATTTAACAGCTTAGATATATTCCACTTGCAACAAGGTACTTTTATCAACAATCTCTCAACGATGATTTTGGATTGTTGATCTCTGTTCTTGATCAATGAGCTATGGTCCTCGTTTCTCTCGAGTAGTAAGAAGGTATTTATGGCTCATTTTCTAAGGAATTTGATTCGATTCCTTCTCTTATACGACCATGCTCATCACATCTGCACACAAACAACTCAGGAAATTCCAAATCTAGACTACAATAACGGTTTGTGATACCAACAATTCGATCTCACCCAATATACAAAGACATGTAATTCTTGTAAAGAACAGGGTTTTCAGTGAACTACACTTAACACTAAAATTAGAGTGATTCCATTACTCAATCGTACATATATTGTACATAGGGTTACATAAGGCCTCTCTCTCTTGATGACCTTTCACACTCTCACTCTCTTTGGCCTGATTATTTATTCAATTGGCCACTCTCCTTGGCCTATTATACATTTATTTTTCCATACCTCATGCCCATTTTCTTACAATTTTAATGCACAAGGATTTTGAAACTATAATATGTTTCAGATCCTAAAAACGCTCATACAAATTCCTAGGATCCTCTAGAACCACTAAATTCCCATTCTATATCAACAATACAGTCAAGAGAGATACATCCAACCCTAATATCTCTCTAAGTCCTCACAACTCTCGATAACTAACTTAATTACAAAGCATTCCACAAATAATACAAATTTTCTAGAATTCCTTCAAACATAGGAATTTTCATCAATTACACAATTAAATTCAAATAAACCTAGGACCCCTTGGTCTAGTCAAACATGCTTGATTTCGGAGGAAGGATGCTCCTGCATCAGACTCCCAAGGAACAAAAATGTTCATTATCTCCCGATCATGAGTTCCATTATTTGAATTCCTCCTGGATCCCGAACTTTATGTTGTTTCTTACTTTCCTTGTTGTATTGTTGCATTGTTGTTGCCTACAAGTGTCCATTTACTCCACTGATTTAAATATTCTTTACTTTAGCATGTATTCTCTAAGACATCTTCACCATCAACATCCTCATTTCTTCAATCTCCATGTCCAATTTGTCCTCTAGCCGGTACATACTGTTGTAGATTTGCTTTTGCAATTTGTTGTTGTTGTTGTTGACTAGTTGTTGCATGTCTTCTTCATATCTCCATCTCAAAGTATTCAGGGATGATTTTAGGGGCTAAATTTCACTCAAGGGCTAATTTTCCATGGTTTTTCCAAAAATGAGATTCACTATTTTAAAAATGATTCGCCCAAATTCTATAGGACAAAATTATTTTACCTTAAAAATAGCCAAAATTTTATAAAAACTATATAAAATCCTTATAAATTTGAATATTTTTACAAAAATATCGCCAATCATTTATAGTTGGCACATGAAGGATTAGTAAGATTCGCCAAGGTTTCTACATTTTAAAATAAATTTCCATCCTTAAAATCATCCCTAAAAGTATTTTAGATATTCAACTCCTCTATAGAAAAATGAATTATAACTTCAATATTCTTTCTCTCATTTATACAATCTTCTTCATCAATCCTTGGATTGATCAATTAGTCTTCCAACATCCTTATCTCTCTTTCACAATATATGAGAACCATACCAGAGTGTTGTACTTCATCCTCTTCCTTGTACTTAATAAAAAGTGATCTAGGTACTAATCATTGTCATGAGACAATGTTGTCTCCTCCTTCTCTATGACATAATTATGAATATGTCTCCCTTCTCTTTCATTATTACCTGCAAACATACAAAAAAATCATATTTAAAAACATAAGTCTCCTTATCCTCCTTTGATTCCTCTGTTAGCACTTCCTCATGTTGATATGAACTATCCACATAGACCATGAGACTCTCAATATGTCTCTCTACTTTATCATCATCCATCAAGGAATAATCCTTTCTCTGGTTCACATAAGTGAAATCCTTCTTTTGCAAGTGATAATTCCTTCTTCATCCAAGCAATAAACATGTTCTTCAAGCCCCTCAAGCTTCTCCTCAACTTCCTTGCAAATAATTGCATCATGAGCCACTTGATTCTTTTGTTTAGATCCATCATTTTCTCTGGTTTTCCCCAATCCTCTTTTGTAGAAGTTGTCTAATATAGCTGAGTTGTTCTCTTAAATTATCCAATTATCTACCAAGCTCCTCTTGACTCATTATCTTTATGCCATTTTCTTTGGCATCTTTCTTTCCTTTGTTGTGGCTTCTCTCTGAACCTTCATACTGACCATCAATAGTCATTTCCATCCCTTCTCTTGTGAACTTCTCCTAGTCCATTGTGAGTTGTGTAAAGCCTCTATAAAAAGTATCCTCTACCTACTACCTAATACCTCACCAATATTCCTCTTGAGATATGGCCTTTTGGAATTATAGGTCCTCTCCACTAGAACCTTATGAAAACGCCTCTTCTCTTCTATGGCTTCTTCACTTTTTCTCACAGTCTCTATGGAAACTCCTCTTGTTCTCCTTACTTCCAATATCCATCTAGAATGGGTTCCTTACCATAGTCTTCAAGAACTTATTTTCTTCCCTATTATAGTCCTCCTATTGTAATCACCATCATTACTACTTGAAATCACATATTTAATTATAAAAACATCTATACCTGCAATATTTGTTTTGAGATCTTGTCTTCTCAACATCCCTTCTTTGCTTCTACTTGGTTGGAATTCCCTCTATCTGAAAAATATCCTTATTGCATAATCCCACTATCTTTAGCTTGCTTCAATGAAGAAATGGACTCCACAATTCCCAATTCAAATAGCATAATGATGCTTTGATACCAATAGATGAAGACCCCCTCGGGGATCTCTATTCCCATGGGTACAGAGTTATAAATAAAAATCTGCACAACTTCAATATCGAGTTGCTTTGGATTCTTATATGGGCCCAATATCCTCAGTTCTCACTACAAAATATATCTCAGTGCTTTATCCATAATGCTTAAACCTCGGGGCAGATCCTCTACGCGACCAAGCGCTTGATACTCTGCACTTATCTCTTGAGCACTTAAATTCCAAGCGCTCATCCACATACAACCATGGAATGGAACCAAGGGTTTATCGAATGTCATACCACCAAATTACTTTCAACCATTCCAAACTTACTCCCTTCTTGTCATGATCTGGTGGGAGATAAAATCTCATTCGTATATCAACTGAAATGATCAACAGTGAATGCAAAGGACCTGACCGTCATCGATCTCGTGACTTTACTCTGGACCATTGATTTGTCCCTCACACAAACTCCACACAAGTCGTGGGTCCCCAAGAAACCCTGAGTACCTTGGAACCTTCTCTTCCATGTGTCTCTCTTTGTGTGTACACTTTTACGTCAGCATGATATATGTCGGGCACCGGATCACCGAAGGTTCTAACTCACAAATCTCTCACACAACCCTGATCCAGTATCACGTGGAATCCAATCACATGGACCTGCTGATGTGGATATGCCACATGTCGAAGTTGACTAGGCTTCCATGTTTCACCTTAATCTATGACTTTCACATGATCCAATTTCCTAATGGAACCGGACACGTGTCACTTCCTTAATGGTTCATGTGTCACCCTCTAAGTGGTTGCATACATGTGTTGACGTATGTCAGTATAAGAATATTAGACTTCTTCCTACGCTTTCTCTTTCCCTAATTCGATCAGATATGTTAAATATCGATCACCTTATATGAGCTATGATGTAAGGAGGGTCATTGATATGTCTTTCAATATTCAATCCTCATCGTTGGTTTCGTAGCTCAATGCTCAAACACACCAAACTTCACATCCAATCTTCGCACACCATGTGTAACAGACCTTCGACTTGTCATATTTCAAGACTTCATGGAACATTCCCTAACCCGATACGATGGTTACTGGTCGATCTGATCACGAGCTGGAATATTGTTTGGTCTGGTCTAGTGGACATCGAACTGTCAGAGTCTTCACACTTCTCTTCCTTAGTATGCTTTCGGTCTGATGAATATCGACGATCAGTATTGATCTCGATCAGATATAACGATTCAGGTCTATTCCTCTTACAACGTGGCCCTTTTATCAACAATCATTCAATTATGATTTGGTATCGTTGATCTCTGCACTTGATCAACGATCTACAATCCTCGTTTCTCCCGATTGGTAAGAAGTTTTTTCTAGGTTGTTTTCTAAGTAATTTGATTCGATTCCTTGTCTTATGCGATCACACTCGTTGCACCTACACACACATGACTCCAAATATGAACTACAATCACTTGTTTGTGATACCTACAATTTGATCTCACCTATAATATGGAGACATATAATTCTTGCAAAGAATAGGGTTTTCAGTCAACTCCACTTAACACTCAAAACAGAGTGATTACATTACTCAACCGTACATATATTGTACATAGGGTTACATAAGGCCTCTCTCTCTTGATGGAATTTCACACTCCAGGTCTCTTTTCTTGATTCTCTATTCAATTGGACACTCTCCTTGGCTTGTTATATACATTCATTTGGCCACACCTCATGCCCATAGGTTTACAATTATAATGCACAAGGATTTTGAAACCATAATTTGTTTCAGATCCTAAAAACTCTCATACAAATCCCTGGGATCCTCTAGATCCACCAAATCCTCATTCTATATCCATAATACATTCAATAGAGATACAACCAACCCAAGGGTCTCTCTAATTCCTCACAAGTCTCTAGAACTAACTCAATTACAAAGTGTTCCACAACTAATACAATTTTTTTAGAATTCCTTCAAACATAGGAATTTTCATCAATTACACAATTAAATTCAAATAAACCAAAGACCCCTTGGTTATTAAAACATGCTTGATTTCATAGGCATGATGATCTTGCATCAAGAACCAAGAGAAACAACAAGAAATCTAGAGCTTCCAATACCGAAGATAAATTTGAAACTCTTTTTTTTTTTTTTTTTAGAATGCATTGAAAGTAGTTTGAATCAAATAGTGAAAGATTGAGACGATCAATAGAATGAAATTACATACCTAAAATTTCTCCTCTGTAGATTTGTATGTGGCCTATGATGATCCCTTCCAAATTTGGCTCTTCAAAAAAACTTTAGCCACTCCGAAGTCTTTGCTGGTAAATATTTCTTGTACAAATGTCCTCTCTAAATTTTTCCAAAAGAATGAAAGAATGAATAGTGTTTTCTTTTATAAACACATACCTTTCGAAAAATGAAATTCCTACTCATTTTTTTGTTGTATATTTTATGCCATTGATGATAAAAATGAGTGTTTTTTTTTTTAATTTACCTTTTCAGTGCGTTATACAATTGGTTGTGAACCGATGTGTTAAAAACCATCCCAATGCACGTTTTACGTAAAAAATCACCTACAAAAATGTATACATTTAAAAAATGATTTTTTCATTCATTTTTTCATTGTAAATCAGTGCACTACACATTTTTAAGCACCCTTGTTTGCTTGTTATGTAAAAAGGCACCGAACCAAATTTTGTTGACAAAATAGAAATGTAAACCTATGCAATAATTTTTTTTGGATATTTTATTTGCAAAGGCACTAATGGAGGTCGCACTTCGGTGCTTTTCATAATTTAGTGCATTGGTCCCTTTTTATGTATAGACACACTGGTGCATCAATAACTAATTAAGAGAACCAATAACGTTTAAACTCCATTAGAAATTATGTTTGAAGTTAGATTTTTATATGCTTCCCAAACTTTCTTTTAGGAATTCATTCATGTATTGATGATGGTTTTGGCTCAAATGCAAGGAAAAAATGTTATAATATCAAATGGCCAATTCTTCATATTTAAGTTCATTCCAAATCATTGGAAGTTCGTCAAGTTTCCCCTATCATTTGAAGTTAGTATAGATTTATTTATAATTCATTTATTTGAATTATTTATATTATTTATGCATGTGCATTTGAAAATTTGTTCATTGAATTTTGTAGGATCATGATTCAATATTGAGTTCAAATGCTCAAGATATTCCAGTAGTCCAAAAATGTCACAAGATCTTATTAGGAGAAAGATACTTCAGACAAATGTTTGATGAAAATAGATAGTTGTTTTACCTTGCCAATTGTAACATGCCATCTTCCAGCAACAATCCTTAGTCAAGGGTATTACATTGTGAATTGGATCTCTTTTATGACACCCTAGTAGTATGTGCTTGTTCAAAATTTAAAGGGTTGGAGGAGAACCCTTAAATTGTCACATTGTCCCATTATATTAATGATCAACTACCCAAAGTTGGGATTCTTATACCTCCCACTACGATGAATAATTTAATAGATGATATAAAAAATACACATAGGAACAATTCCATATTCTCCTTCTTTGAAAAGTTGGAAGCAAGATCAACTAAGTTTCATCCTAAATTGAATAACTTGGCTCCTTCTATTGAGTCAATGAAGAGTTCTAGTAAGACACAGTATGATATCAATACTACCCAAAACATCTCTTCTAGGATATTCATAGCGTTGTATGAGCTAAGAGAAAAAATGTCCATGTACAGACCAAAGTTCAATTGTTGGAAGGTATTGACCAAAATTTGGTCACCTATATATTCCCTCTCCTGGAATAATAATAAAAAAATGATATCAGAAGGTGAAATTGTTTTAAGTATTATAAGTTCCTTGTATATTCCTCGGTATCATCTTCGACAAACATTTTTCGGATCAAAAATCCTAGTTCATATGCTCCAGATATCCAAATTTGGAGTTTAAACCAAAAAAGGGCACCTATTACATGTGGAATAAAGATAATCTTTTGGAAGCACTTTTAAATATTTTTGGCTTCAAGACCCTTGAAAATATTCTTGTACTGGATTCAAAACCCATAAAAAATCTTTAATGCATTTCATGTGGGCACATGCCATTCTCCTCTACTTAACAATTATTTGAGTTATGGTGGTCAGTCGGTGTTGAGTTGTGAAAAAGGTACACATATCCTCCTTATTCTCATGGTTTATGATATAATCTTAATTGAATTTTCTGTTAATTAGGGATAATTAGGATAGGAAATGATTAAAATGTCTTCTAGAGATATTATTGAGTAATATTAGATAAATTCTAATATTTAGTTGGAATTGTTTCATTTTGTTGCAAGAATGGATAAATATTGTCAAACCCAAGATAGCTAAGGAGATTTTGAATATGCGTAGGCTATTCGAGGTTGAACACATTAGGCACAAAGAAGTTTTGAAAAATATTTATTCTCTATTTTGTAACTTTATAAATAGTAAAATAAATCCTAAGGATCTTTCGATCCTCGAGATAGCTTAATTTACCCATATCATTGTAATATATAGAGGGTAATGAATCCTAGAAAGGATCATCTAAGAATTTTATCCAAGCATTCAGAATTCAGAATTTCTTTGCGAAAGTAGTCTTTTGTAAATGTTGTATCAGTCATGAAATTAATAGAAGCTTTTGGCATTTTCACTCAAAAAAAAATAAAAAAAATCAAAACAATCAAAATAAAATAAAGTTTTTTCATAAAGTAATAAACTTCTCCCGCAAAGGATAGGGGGTCTCTTCACGATCCCCCCTACCACGATCATCATATAATAACATAAGTAACATTACCACTATGGCTACCACACTAGGGCAATGGCCTTTAGCATTTTTTTCATCAAAGGACAAGAGGTCTCATCACGAGCCGACTTGTTCACTTAGGTTACGATCTAGTGAGTGGAATTATCATCATCTGGCTGCCAAACTAGGATAATGGTCTTCTTGGGAAAAGACAATTCAAACTCTTTATTAAGGATACATGTTCATATATGGGTTAAAAGGAAGCCCTATCGAGGCTATGGACGCCTTCTAGAAGCAGTGGCTCTGCCTGTGGTATCGAAGTTTATCTTAAATACGTCAAGTTTTAGTGTGTTCCTAGATTTCCTTTTCTAAACAATGATCCTATCATTTCGATTATATCCAATAAAAAAGGGAAAGTAACAATGTTATGATATGTGGAATATTTCTAAAACACGTGAACAAATTTAAAATTATTCGGAATCTTTTTCCTCAAATGGTTTTAAACATATGTATGTCAATATGAATTTCCCACACAAAGTGATGATTGTTCATAATGACTGCTAAAGTGGTTTTTGAAGAGTTATTAATGATTGTCTTTCCAAGCAGTGGCGGCAGCATAGTAATCACACCTGACCAGAACTATCTTCCATTATTACACTCATACTTTTGACGGTCGAGGTCGACCTTTCCATTTATTGGGGGCAGATACTCTGCACATTTACTGATATATTACAATGAGTGCAGTAAATGAGGAAAATTCACATTTTGTATATACACAATGATGTTCTATATTTTCTATTGTTTCAAAATCTGGTTGAGTTAAGCTGCAGCAAGGAACGATAGTCATTCTCACCTTCTCACAGAAAACATGGGTGGCCAAAGAGTGAGCCGGGAGCCAACATTACTATAGGTAACTGAGCATGCAAGAGAAATATTACACCGTTTGGAGTGTACAGAATACTTCAACTGGTTGCAAGGATCTGACACGAACATCATGCTCGAATTTTTCCAGAACTTGTAGGGAGGAATCTCCATGGTTCGAGATATACGAATTTAGGTCACTGAGGAAATCGTAGCAGAGTTTACAAGCCTCCTTAACACATACATACAATGGACTGGGAAATATACAATGCTCAAAGAGGTTTTGGAATCTTTCATAGATCCTAGAGAAGAACTTGATAAAAAGGGAAAGGGACTCAACCCCAATGCTCTCAACTATCCATGGAAGGAACTGGCATGAGTAATACAAAGGTATATCACCTGCGACGGAAGGTACGATGTGATCCGTCCGCACCACCTCAAATTGTTAGCAGCTCTCAAACAATTCTTAGTAATCAATTTACCATTTTTTCTAAATGTCATGTTACATGAGGTTGCTATAATAACATAGAAGGCTAAAGATACCATTACTATAATTAGCCACCATGGATTAGTAAAGAAAATAGTAAATAGATCCCTGAGCCAAACTCAAATAACCTGGGGTGATCTAATCGAGGCCAATAGGCCTCTACAACTGGAACAACCCAAGTTGCATCATGAAAACCCACCACAGGGAATTGAGATAACACAGGAAGGGGGAGACACCACCCAAATGGAAGTTCCATTACCCTATCCAGAAATTGAGACAACACAGGAAGAGGGAGACACTTCCCAAATGGAAGTTCCATTACCTCAGCCTAAAATTGAGGCAGACCCCATCCAATTGGAAGAGACATCAAAGAAAAATAGAAAAAGGACAATTGCTTCCCCTAAAACCTCCACTAATAACAAAAGAAGAAACAAAAGGATAAAACATCCTAGAGAAACCCAGGAAATGATATAGATAGAGTAGCCCTCAATGGAAAATATTCATGAAATCGAACAGATAGGACAAACGTCACAAGAAAATACTCAGGAAAATATACAAACATCACTCGAGCACCTCACAGCACAGTTCCTTAAGAGTTATGAAATCGAGATGGCTCGAGTTCTAGGGAATTTAGGGATATCAATTGACAAAGACACAAATAGGTTCGAGGAATGCCAAGAACTACCTTTGTCTTCAAACCCCATTGTGGACCTTCCTGACATAGAAATGACATTCCTTAAAGAAACAGAATAGACAGAACCTCACAGTAATGTAAATAACCTTGTAGAACAGGCAGAGCACATAGAGGAAACAAAGGAACAATTATTGACTGATCATGGTGAGGAAGACCCTGATATTCCACAAAAATAGAAAACAATAGGCAAAGGCCACAACATAATCAAAAAGTTGAAATAGTAAAACAAGATGTTGAGAAGAAGGGTTAAAAGGATTAAAGTATTAAAGCAGAAAGTTGGCAGACTCAAAGAACTAATTAAAGAATTAAGAGAACAATTAGAGCAAGCTAACAAGGCCCATGGAAGAAAGAATTCCAAAATGCCTAGAACCCAGGGAAGGAACCCACTTCCTAGGAGGTCAGTCCATACAAGTTCTGTAGGAACATAGACAGAGTTGCATGTCCCCGAAGAGACAAACGAGATGGAACCTCAAACTGAGATTCTCAACAGAGGAAGAAATTGTTCAAAATGAAGAAGTGACTCCTTTGGAGGTACATGAAATGGAACTTAAAATAGGGACTCCAACAATAGAAGAGACAACTGGCCAACCTGAGGAACTACTTCCCACAAACTTCCTTGCCCCCCTAGAGACTATTGATGCAGAAACCTAGACGGATCCCCCAACCACAGAAGAGACAGTTGTTCAGACTAAGGAACCATTTCAGTCTCTTGAACAGAGTGCCATCATTGATAGATTGGAGACAGAGTTGGTGCAAACCCAACAGAACTTAACATAGTGCAGAAGTGAGATGGTCACTATGACAGAACATCAAAAAGTTATTAAACAAATTAAAACCATTTCAACAACAGAAAACGAAAATGTTTGTTGAGCTCACTAGATCCCAAGGGAAGGTAAAGAAAGTACAGAGCCAATTAGATAAAGCTTTGGAGCAAATCAAAGAAATTTGTGATGTCTACACTGATGCAATATATTGCAGGGCTCCTGCTACTAATTATACCTTGTTTTTATTAGAGCGTTATTTTTTGCTGAGGGTGAAATCTATTAGATAAGGTAAACCAATTAAATTCACCATTGTCTCTGAGTTTGTTTCATGTTTTAGAGAGCATGAAGAGAAAGTGCAATACTTTCTATGTGAGCTATACCTCCACAACTTCATCTTGGAAGATAACAGGAAAGAGAACCCTGGTCCTTTTATTGGGGACATACAGTTTCAAGCATTCATGTCCTTTACCAAAAACCAAGTGAGGTGGGCTAAAGCACACAAGACCTTCCTAAAAAGGGAAATTGGGCTAGATATCTGGATCAGAGGGGAACCTCCAAAATTCTTTGTTAATCCCTAATATTGGCTCATCACCCCTTAATTGGGGCATATTATATTAGTAATGTTATTTTATTTATGTCGGCTTTAGGCCATTAGTTGTAATTATACCTTCTAGTCTCCTATATATACCAAGGAGACATTTTCATTTTGAATCATCTTGTACTTGAACATTTAAGTGGGTAAAAGAAGGTTTGCCCTAGAGGCCTAATATCTAAAATTATCTCTCTTTCAATGTGTTGAGTACTTCTAAGTATTTTCTATACTATATTGATATTTGGTTAACATGTAGTATGGGAGCTCAAGGTCTGGGGTTTTAGCTACTGTCTGAGAGACACCTTGGAATTTTGATATAACATTTTTTTCTAACATTTAAGAAGGAGCGGCTTGGAATATATTTAGTGGATCAAAGATGTTGGGTTCAAAATTTAGCTCACGAGGCCTTATAATTTAGGAGATAAAACATGTGTAATATAGGGTTATATGGAATCATCCCCTAAAATGAGGCATTGCGGATTTTTGCTATAAATTGTTTTGTAACATTTTAGACTACAGAAATCTAGGGATATTTACACGCATAAATTAGTAGGTATCATGTTAAAAATGTCATATCGACTTGGATGTCTCTTAAATTTGTATATACACCCTATGTAAGATAGGGTGTCTGACTAATAATCTATTGACTAGTCTCAAGAAGAAGGTGTTCAGGGTAAAACAATCATAACTTATTCTAAGGTATCCAAATTGTGGGGTATGGTTTCATTGGATCGTTCAATTATGTAGTATTTACAGGTGTAGTTTCCAAATTGTATATTAATTATTTTATGCGGGCACACTATACAAGTGAATCTCTGGAAAGGCCAAAAATGTCGGCAAGTTGTGGGGAAGTTACACTTCTAATTCCATGGCATCAATTTTGATCAGACCTATGGAATTGCAGGAGGAAAAATATCAAAGAAATACCATGAAAGTTTCATACCTAGAAGGGCCGAACTTTTGGAGATACAACAAAATAAAAAATGTCTAGCAGAACCACCACAAAAAATCAAGGTTTAAAGTGATATTTGTAACATACCCACTTAAAGAGAACCTACACACAAAATAAGCCTTCATAAAATCCTATTTGGACTCTTGAGGAAGAGAAGATTGAAGAGCATAGGGACATAAATGAAAGACTACAAAATAAGATGGATTCAATGGAAGCTAAGTTGGATACAAAGATAGATGGTTTAAAGGGGAGATCATGGAAGTATTGAAAGATTTTACGTAGCAGGAGAGCTTACAGTAGAAAATGCATCCCATGGGAAATTCATGATGAGGAACCTGGGAAGTTGAATCATGAATGGAGAAACTCCAGCTTTTAAGGTGTAGGGATAACCATGTTCCTAAGATTGATATGAAACAAGTTTGATGGCAAGGACCAATCACATGGATACTTTAGATGGAGCAATTATTTGATCTCATAATGTGCACATACACAAAAGAGTGCAATTGATTCTTTATATTTATAACCTAATCAATTTTTTTAGCAAGGTATAGATGGCTTTGTTCACCATAAAATCCTCATCACTTGGACAATTTTCACGGAAGGAAATGATAGCACACACTATGAGATTTAAGGAGCAATACCTTCTTTGTAAGTTTTAAACCTACAAAAACAAAAAGGGGTTGATTCACGAGCACGAGGAACTTTCAAGGTGGAATATAAAGGTAAGCGATATTCTAGATGAGCACTTGATTGATGTATTCATACGGAACTTTAAAAGGATGGCATTCAACATGAGGTTTGTCTTTGGAACCCAAATCATTGGAGAATGCATTTAAGGTGGCAAGAAATATTTGAAAGTAAAAATAACTGGCTATGGCTACTAAGAGGATATTTCCTAACATCTATAGAGAGAGCGATGCTCCTTCTTCTAAAAAACCCTCAACCTATAGGGTTGACACCTCAACTCTGGAGGAAAAGAAAGAAAAGGTTTATTCTTTAATTGTGACAACAAAGAGATGCAGGTAAAGGGGACATAGAATTAGTGCGAGAAGAGAATTATTCTACATAGATTGTGAGGGAAGAAGAAGAAGAACAAGAACCATCTCAAGATGAAAGCGTAGAAGCAATTTGGTCTGAACAGTTGACCCAGAGTCTTCGTGTAATGCATTGGCTAGAATTAGCACTCCTCAAATACCCTCAAGATCGGAAGGATACATCAAAGAAAAGGTAATAGTCTAATTGATTCTCAGGTACTCATAATTTCATTCCTATAAATTAGCCAAAGATCTCAATTGCTTTGTATATCCGATTAGGAGGTTTCGTGTGATTGCAGATGGGAAATATCAATTTACTGAGGAGAAATGGAATAAGATCAATCTTACATGGAGATAATGTAATGAATGGTCCAATGATTTCTATACCATGGGTGGTGTAGATGTTGTACTAGAATCAATGGTTTATAATCATTAGGAATAGTGGCTTTTCCGAATTTTCAAAGGAACTTTTCATGAAATTTCATTGGAAAGAAATTGAGTTAAGAACATCTGGGAAAACTTGATAAGGTGATAAGCTCAGCGACATGACAAAATTATTATTGAAAAAGGGGCATCAGTTATTACAACTATGCTCACTGGATGTTCAAAAATCTAAGAAAAGCCATCCTATTCCTCAAGATCTCAAAGGATCATTGATAAACATTCCAGTATTTTGAAGATATTCCCAAAGGTCTTCCAACCCTTTCGAAATGTGATCATGAAATTCACCTAATTCTGAGAATGTTCCTCCTAACATCAAACCATATAGATACAATTATGCCTAGAAGGGAATTGAAATTGAGCGTGTGGTTGAAGAAGTGTTAGAGGTTGGTATTATTAGACCTAGCCAAAAGTTCTTACTCTACAGTGGTGATCTAGAAAATAGAAGGCTGATTTGTTATACTATGCAAGCACCCTCTATTCCATTAAAATAAACACCTGGGACAGCACTTCATGTGTTAAAATATACAAGATAAATTATGCCACTTGACTTCTTCTTTTAAATGTTCAGCATGTGTGATGAAATTCTCTTAAATGGATGAAGCGTTAACAAATAAAACACAACAACAACAAAAAAAAAACCATGTCAAAACTTCAGAACAATAACAGCATGATAAAGGAGTTCACCCCTCAGGGCTACATCTCCTTGAAGCCTCCATCAATGGACTTGGCTCTCTGAGTTAATTTTTCAAAGTTCTTTTACAAAACTTCTGCTCCAGCTCCAATGGAAACTTTGACTATACCATTGGGATAATAATACATAAAAACCCAAAGAGGCATTAATACCATTCTCTGAAAGCAGGATCCTTAAAATAATGGGCATGACCTCTTCTACAATGTGGCCTTAAGCTTCAACATTCTCTTTGCTTAAAAAGCCTTTTGGCAAAGGAATCCTCAAGAAACCTCTGAAACCCTGTCCCAATGTGTTCATAGCATAACAATTATCTAAAGAGGCAGCTATTCCCAGTCCAGGAGAAAACAAATTGGATCCCTGAGCAATGTCACTATTGAGGAGCTGAGCTCCCAGGCTTGTTGAAACTCAATGGATAAAACCACCACAAGGCCAAGATGCCAAATGGTTGTGAAAATGAACAGTAGTTCAGACATCAAAAAACCCTAATTTGGGCTACGACTCCTCAATGACCAAAAAAGATAGGAAGATAGGCCCTCCTACCATTTTCCTCAGCTTCAAGCTTGTTGTCTGCATCTACAAAACCTTGCCCTTGTCAAATGAACTGGAACACTACGTATATAAATGAAAACCTTATTTTGACGCCAACCCTTTCCTTGATTGCAAAGCTGTCAGAATGATTATGGGCACCAACCCCCTAACCATATAGCACTGCGTGCGATGGGGAGTCATATGACCGGCCTTACGTTGCCAAAAGGCTAAGCAGTTCAGGCTATTGCACAGATCCCAGCAGCATAGGGTAGCTGGTCGCGTATGTAATTTAGGCATACTAGCCATGGGCTAAAACTTTTAACGTTCAGAAACCCACATTTTAAAACCAGCCTTTACCAGCGGTGGTCACATACAATGGGAACAGCAGCGGTATATATATGGTCACATGTAAATGATAATGTGGTCTCACATTTGGCTCACATATAGGTTACTCACGGTGCACCGACAACAAAGGTTATGGGCATATGTTTCAAAGCACAAAATCGTGGGTGAGGCTAAGCCCATTTGCATTATGATTTAAAACATAACTCGATTTTAAATATTTTAAAATCTATATGGTTAATAAGAATAGCGCTTGTAGCATGAGTGGTGGATTGAACTTTGTTAAAGGCTTAGGCGGTGGGAGTCGAGACGAACCCATGACCCTGCAGTAAAATTTACATAATAACAAACCAAAAAGCCAATAGGGTGCCATGTAGTACATGCCCGCATTAGCTGCCACCATTAACAAATGATTTTGCGTGTGAAGTGCCATTAAATGCTGCCAACAGTACCCAATATGAAACTACCATGTCATCATATGGTCACCACATCATCATGTACGGACCTAACACGTGACCTTCTGGTACAGTTATCTGGTGCCGCGGTCATTACCTTTTTTACCTATTTGGTTGAAACCGGTCAGCGATATCTCGCTCTGACGTCCAGTTTGAGATGAAGCGAGTTGCGTTGGATTCATGAAGATGAGGGATATGCTCCCGTTTGTTTTGATGAAATTCTGAGAACGTTGATGTTTGAGAGCTAAGAGTTGACCTGATTCCAGTTACGATCAAGTGGTAATGGTATTCAAGAAGATGGTTCATGGTATGTTTTCCCATATTATAGAGCTCAACAAGATCCGCTATTAAAGATAAGTTTCCCATTCTGTCATTGATGAATTGTTAGATGAACCACATGGAGCAATTTATTTCACAAAAATGGATCTCCATTCAAGGTATCAACAGATCAGAATGAAAGAAGATTTCCCAAAATAACATTTATCCTTAGAAGGCCATTATGAATTTACGTTATTACCTTTTGGCCAGAAATGAACCTTCATTCCAAGGGTTGATTAAATTTACATTTTCAAGCCCTTCCTTTAAAATTTTTTGTTGAGTATTTTTTGATGATAGACCAATCTACAACAAATCTTGGGAACATGCGACATTTTGACAGGGTGCTACAACTACTAGGGGAGCAACAACTATAATACCAAATACATCAAATGTTTCTTTGGAGTAAAGGTAGAAGTATTTGGGTCATATTGTATCTCATGGGTCTCAAGGTACTATTAATGAAATTTCACACCTCTCTGGTAGGAGGCCACTAGGGATTTTTGAAAACCACCATGAGAGTCAGAAGGATTTTTTTGGGATGGACTTAAAACTGATTATTCCAAAGGTTTGTGGCGAATTTTTGGTTTTACCAACAAAATAAAATTAAAATTAATTAAGACCGGGTCTTTTACATCCATTATCCATCAAGTCAGCGTTGGGAGGAGGTTTCCATGGATTTAATCATTGGATTTTCTGGTCCCGGAAGGAAAAGAGAGTGTCATCTTAATTGTTGATTGTTGATATGAAGTACAAATGCACAATTTTTGTGCCTCTCATCCTTTCAAAATCTGAATACGGTTGCCACCACCACCATTCAGCCTGGAGGCAGTTCAAAGCACATGGCAACCAAGATTATTGTAAGTATGGGATACATCTTCACTGGACGTTTTTGGAAAGAATTATTTTCTTGTTGGGTACTCAATTGGCTCATAGCTCATCCCTATCATCCCTCAATCCGATGGACAAACCGATATAGTGAGGCAAATGACTAGAAGGATACCTTCATTGCTTTGCCTCTAATAAACAACCACAAGTAGTTTCAGAGAAATGGTTACCTTGGCCAGAATGGTACATGCCACTTCCTTTCATCACCAACAAATGACCTGTTGGCGCTAAGGATACCAACCTCCTTCTATCACTTCTTCTCTAAAAAGAAATCTATAAGGTTCAAGTAGTGGAAGGAGGAGATCATCGAGAATCAACAACAAGTTCTCCAAATCTTAAAGACAACTTGACCATGTACGAGAATCCACCTTAAAACAACAAAGGAAGATCAACAGCCATTAGTGAAGGAAGTTTTGAAGTGGGGGATTGAGTATTTTAAGACCTAATACACAAACGGATGTCCCTCAAACAAGCCAAGGATAATAGAAATTATCACCAAAGTACTATGTATATATAAGGTGTTGCAAAAGATGAGTACTATGGAATACAAATTGGAGTTACTTGCATATTCCATTACACAGTTTCCATGTTTCATGCTTAAAGAAGGGTTATGGGGTGACAAGATCAGTTCAAACTATATTGCCGAACTTGACAAGGAAGGAAAAAATCATATTGGAGCCGAAGGCATCAACGACACAAAATTCGCCGGTTGGGGAATAGATCCATTCCGCAGGTATCTCATTAAATGAACTACGGTGAAGATTCCACTTGGAAGATGGAGTCTTTATCGAAGCATCGGAAGTTACTCAAGTTGTGGACAACACTTTGTCTCAAAGGGAGGGCAGTAAGCCCTAATAGTAGCTCGTACCCTTAGTGGGGCGTAATATAATAGTATTAATGCTATTTTATTTATGTAAAACTTTGGGCATTATATTAGTAATGCTATTTTATTTATGTCGGCTTTAGGGCATTAGTTGTAATTATACCTCCTAGTCTCCTATATATACCAAGGAGACATTTTCATTTTGAATCATCTTGTACTTGAACATTTAAGTGGGGTAAAAGGAGGTTGCCACCTTGAAGAGGCTTATTATCTGAAATTGTCTCTTTTTCAAGGCGTTGAGTACTTTTTCTGAGGATTTTTTATGCTATATTGATATTTGGTTCTTAACATCCTTCCCATCCATCATGCCGCACAAGAAATTTATGAAGAGGGAAGGTGTGGTAGACTCTTTATCCCCTATCCACCGATAGGTTATATGATCATACCTACCATATTTTAGGGAACTTAAAGAAGAATCTCTTGCTTCTTCCAAATTAAGATGGGATGCCTCCAAAAATGAAGTCAAGAGTAGGGAACCCTTTGGTTTCAAAAATGTTTTTGCAACTACCTTCAGAGTGGAAAGGTATACTATAATGATCCTAGAATAAGGACCTTCCTGGATTGGGTGTAGATATAGTACCCCTATCATTTGGTTTCCTCCATAGGGTTACTAGAGAGATTATCAAATTAATATAAAAAGGGAGGAAGCTACTTTTGGAGAGCTCAAACACAAGAATGGGTTTAGGGAACCTGGTGAACCAACCTCTCCTCCTTACAACATCACTACTTCACATGTAAGATATCATCTTGCATGAGGACATGTAAGAAGGTACGCTGGGGGGTATTTTGAGTTGTGAAAAAGGTAAAAACATCCTCCTTATTCTCATGGTTTATGATATAATCTTAATTGACTTTTCTATTAATTAGGGATAATTAGGATAGGAAATGATTAAAATGTCTTCTAGAAATATTATTGAGTAATATTAGATAAATTCTAATATTCAGTTGGAATTGTTTGATTTTGTTGCAAGAATGGTTAAATATTGTCAAACCCAAGATAGCTAAGGAAATTTTGAACATGCGTAGGCTATTGGAGGTTGAAGACATTAGGCGCAAAGCATTTTTGAGAAAGATTGATTCTCTATTTTGTAACTTTATAAATAGTGAAAGAAATCCTGAGGATCTCTCGATCCTCGGGATAGCTTAATTTACCCATATCATTGTAATATATAGAGGGTAATGAATCCTGGAAAGGATCATCTAAGAATTTTATCCAAGCATTCAGAATTCAGAATTGCTCTGCGAAAGCAGTCTTTTGTAAATGTTTTATCAGTCATGGAATTAATAGAATCTTTTGGCATTTTCACCATTCTTGCATACTGAGTTTCTAGTAGAATTTCTTTTGTGGACTGAGGGCCCAGTCTAAAGGAGTTACTGTCTCAATCTGTAATTGTATTAGTTTGATTTTCGTTCTGTGATTTAAATCTCTTTTGCAATAGTTAAGATGAATGCATGAGTGTGTTGATGTTTTTATATTGTTTGCTTACAAAATATAGGTGTTTCATCTAAATGTTATCGATCGATGTTCCAATTTCCATTGCTATAGTTTACTGCTTGACAGTTCCTCCCATTTTCATACGTTCTTTTCCTTTCGCTTAAATTAGCATTTGTTGTCGCTTTCGCTTAAATTAGAATTTGTTGTTTATTTTGTTTAAATTAGCATTTGTTGTTCCTTTCGATTATTGTTGTTCCTTTCGATTCGATTGCATTTGTTGTTCCTTTTCACAGATATAGTAATTCATCGTTTCTTTTCCAACAAGTTGATTAATAGTTGATAGATTAGTTCTGCAAGTATTTTCATAGATTAGATTATTGCTTCTTAGTAGATGAATTCAACAGATTAGTTAATTCCTTTAATTCACAACATGTTATTAATCAGATTTCAATTCTGTTAAGTAAGATCTTAGTTTCAGAACCTTTAATGAACATGTGAGGAACTTGTTTGTCAATAAACTCATATTTTCTTTCACCACACGATTTTAGCCTCTACATCTATCTGCATAGACTTTGTTGATATTCTTGAAACAAAAGACGAATCCTCGGGTTGATAAATTAATTTTAAACTAAGGTTGTTTTAGGACATCTTTAGAGACCAACAGTCGGACTCACCATAACTCCCTCACCTCTTCATCCCCCTCACGTCCATCCCTAACAAACTCACCTTACCCCCCTTGCTCCATTTCCTCACCCCTCACCCATCCCATACTTAACATTTATTTGAGTTATGGCAGCCGGTTGGACTCACCATAACTCAAATATTTCCCTCCCCCTCACTTCCCAACACACCAACCCTTCTCCGCCACCTACAAATTGCACCCCCTCATTTCTGCCACCTACAAATTACCCCCCATACCTCACCTCACCCTATGTCACCCCACTCACCTCCGCCACCTACATTTCTACCCTCCCCCCTACACTACCCTTTACCCCTTTTCCTACACTCCCATGCTTCATACACTTAATTCATTTTCATGAAACATTATTACTATTCACCTTTAAGTTTTCCACTAATCCACTTGTAACCTTATGTCATGTGCCCAAATTTCCCTAGATGACATGGAAATGTGTTTACACCTATTGAGGAGTGCTTCATGGAAGCCATTAACTGGAGACACATGGGTATATATTAATGCTTTGATGAAATTTAATCCAAGGACCCAGATTTGTCCATGAATTTTGATCAATGGTAGCTAAGTCACGATCTTATAGAGGTCATAACTTGAGCTCTGGGTGTTAGAATTGTGCAAAATGTATATCATTGGAAAGGTATTTTGATGTAGAAGATGATGGTATAGGTTTCAAAGGCTGAATTTTGACATATTTTCCCCAAAAATTAAAATACCAGTCAATTTCATTTGTAATGGGCATGTGTGACAACTCGAATTCACGAACTCATATCTTGAGATCCAATGAAAATTTTGAATAAATTTTATATCGTTGGAAAGATAAGACAATCAATATCACATCAAAAGTGGTTTACATGATTAAAAATTTTGTTTTAAATTCCAAAAAATTAAATTACAGTCGTCCGTCCTATTTTTATGTAAAATTAATTAAATTGTGAAAATAAAAGTTTATTTAAAAATTTTTATTAAAAAAGGAAAGAAACAGTTGAGACACTTCTTGTAACCATCAAAGAAGACAATAAAAAGGACAACAAACCAGCAAGTAAGAATGATATACCATTCATACTGATCACATCTTTCTGTCTTTATCAAGCTCTTCATCTAGTTATTTCACCTCTTTAAATAGAAAGGTTTAACCGAAGACTCATATTCTCCTTTTTCTTCTTTCCAGGTCTTGCTGCCTTCTGCTTCCCACTTTCTTCTTTCTACGAATTTCATTCTTATACATATTTGATTTATGGTCCATGGGAGCCCCAATCCCATTCATTATGACAAATGCATCTTAATTTCAGAGAATATGTATTGAACTATATATATTTTTTAGAAATTCCAAGAGATCTATTTTGGAAACAATATCGATTGTACTTTGTAACCCAGTTTTTTCTAAATATAAAGTATTTGAGGTTGATCTATCATTATCTTCTTTTGAGCTTCCCATGTATTACTCTTTCAAAGTTCTCTTATGCATGCAGATAATTTTCTTTTAGTTTTTTTTTATGTCATCAAAAATATTTATTCCTACTATGATGGATGTGAGGAATTTTGTTTATTTTCTTTAAATGTATGAATGTGTGTGTGTTTCCTGGTCCATTCTCAGGAACTCTCTTTTAAAAGAAAAATATTTTTTTTTCCATTTTCTGTTATATCCATTTTATTTTGACGGACTTCTTTAAAAGTCCCACGTTTTGTAAATCTCAAACAAAGGAGTACCACCTCTATAAAAACACAAGAGGACTTGCATTGTTGTGAGGTTGTCGTTTCAGTCCTGACGGATTCAAGTGTTAACATTTTTGGCGACCATACTAGGGATTATTTATTTTCAAGATATTTGAGGAACCGGAAATCTCCATGGCTCAAAGTTTCAAGAATATTCAAGAATTTTTTTTCTTATTGTAAGCATGGCTCACCTTTTTTGTAATATTAAAAAGAAACGAGAAGCACTAAAGATTCTAGAGAATGAACGCCTTGGAAACTTTGGAGGTTGTTATTGACCAAAATTTGGTCACCTATATATTCCCGCTCCTAGAATAATAATAAAAAAATGATATCAGAAGGTGAAAATTTTGAAATATTATAAGTTCCTTGTATATTCCTCGGTCTCATCTTCGCACACATTTTTCAGATCGGAATTCCGAGTTCGTATTCTCAAGATATCTAGGTTTGAAGTTTAAAGAGGAAAAGGGCACCTATTACATGTGGAATAAATCTAATCTTTTGGAAGCGCTTTTAAATCTTTTTGGATTCAAGAACCTTGAAAATATTCTTGTACTGGGTTTAAAACCCATAAAAAATCTTCATGGAATTTCTTGTGGGAACATGTCATTCTCGTCTACTTAACATTTATTTGAGTTATGACGGTCGGTCGGACTCACCATAAATCCCTCACATCTTCATCCCCCTCACATCCACCCCCGACAAACTCACCTTACCCCCCTCGCTCCATTTCCTCACCCCTCACCCCTCACCCATCCCATACTTAACATTTATTTGAGTTATGGCAGTCAGTCAAACTCACCATAAATCAAATATTTTCCTCCCCCTCACTTCCCAACCTACCAACCCTTCTTCGCCACCTACAAATTGTAC